>JABTXL010004573.1:1321103-1362424 GCA_025134845.1 Neodon shergylaensis | reverse complement strand
ATGTGTCTGTCCTGAAGGTGTCCTGCTGGGGTTCTGTGTGTCTGTCCCAGAGAGGCCCTTGCTGGGGTTCTGTGTCTCTGAGACTCTCAGGCTTCCACTCCCAAATACTTGGACAAAAGCCCGAGCCACTGTCCCCATCGCCGTACAGTTTTTCTTTTAAGACATAAACAAATAATTGAACGTTACTCTTCCTAAATTTTTGCACTGAAGAAGCCAGCTGGAAAGGTAACTGGTACTTTAAATGGCAGAAAGGACAGGACTAAAAAATCCTAGAAAATTGGAAATTTCAGGCAGAGACAAAGAACTTAGGTAGGAACAAACCATTTCGTGTAACTTGAAAGCCATTTTGTGTGACTTGAGTTACGATGCCCGAGCTTGCCAGGAGGCAGTTCTGCCAAAGCTAGGCCTCAGAAGCAAGCCCAGGCAGCTCAGACGGGTGCTTAGCCCAGGGCAGGCCTTGATACACTAACCAAGTGACCCATGGTGATGTTGATGCTAGTGAACCAGCTCCAAGCTGTGAGCCCTGAAAGCCAATGGACACAAAAAATTGTAACTTTAGAAATGGTCTCTAGGATTGCGCTTCCTTTCTCTGAGAGTTGGTTTCTCCAGTCCATCAGCAAGCAGCCTTAAGGCTCTGTGCACACCCTTGTCTTGGTGATCACTGAACGTCTGGACTTCCGTTGGGCACACACAGGGCCACTAGTCAGTCCCAGCTGCTGGTCTATGCTCTCAAGGAATTCCTGGACCGTCACCAGTGCTGTCCTCCCAGCCTACCACAGCCGGAAGACTTCATTGCAGACGCGGGCAGAGAGCCTGTAGGCTTCCAAAGTGTCCTTACCAGAGAGGAGTCCCCAGTGGAGCCCTATTATTATAACAGTATAAGGAATGCTGGTGTGAATAAACCAAGCATATTCGACAGACAAATCTTGCACGGACACCCTAGTTGCCCAGTGCCTCACAGTCCACAGGCTGTGCTCTTGGCAAACTAGAAATTAAATGTGAGTTCTTTCACGCAGCTTCTGGAATCTGGCCTGCACACGAGAGATTTTATTCAGTTGTCATTTCTTTTAGCGTGACCTTGGTCCACAGTTAGCATGAGCAAGGGCTGTGTGTGTGACAGATGGTAGCCCTGCTGTGGGGGAGGTGAAGTGTCACATGTGTGTGCAAGCTGACCAAAGCGTAAGAACATTGCTTCCATATTTCTGGGTGTTTGAAAGGCTAGGATGCTGTTAACAGTGGGGTCACCAGGAAAGGCTGCTTCAAAGAACGTCAGGTTTGGCTTCTGACCTCCTGTTTATGCACTGTGTATCAGAAACCACGTTTCTTCCTGAAAGAATTCCAGACATTAAGGTAAGATGCGTAGGCTTGGAGAAGGGAGGGGCCCTGAGTTCTGCCTTACAGCTGTCTGGTCTCTTTGAAGTTAAAACCAATGGCTCTAGGGTAGAAGAACCCTTCAGATTTTTCTGTGAGATTCTCGGAGCCCAAAGCAGTTCACCTACTCCTAGCCCCCAGAGTGGGAAGAGCACGTGTCTGTCAGACAGGATGATGGTCTCCTGCACAGCCTCTTTCCCTTCACAGCTGCTGAGCTCTGACGGTGAAATGGAATGGCTTTGCTCATCGGCGAGACCCATTTCCATAGAAAACAGCTCCGTCAGGAAATCATTTCAGATATCCCATCCAACACTCTCAAAATTCAGCTAAGAAAAAAGTATATATATTTTTTTAACTAATCTTTTTTTTTAGATTTATTTATTTTTATGTGCATTGGTGTTTTGTCTGCACGTATGTGTGTGCCAGGGTGCCCGATCCCCTGGAACTGGAGTTACAGACAGTTGTGAGCTGCCATGTGGGTGCTGGGAAGGAAACCCGGGTCTTTTGAAAGAGCATCCAGTGCTCTTAACCACTGAGCCATCGCTCCAGCCCAGAGGTAGTATCTGTAACTGAACTGAGTTCATCAATTTAGAAAGGGAGTAGAGTTGAAACTTTGGGATGCCTACTAGGGCCCATGTGCTGGAATTACAGGTAGGAATAATGCCTGCTTCACTTTTTGTGTAGGGTCTGAGGATCTGAACTCCAGACTTCACGCTTCCTCAGCAAATACTTTGCCCACTCATCCATCTCCCTGGCCCACGTGATTTAAATTTTATCCCAGGATACTAACCCAAGAAATGAAATAAATGATGAATTTGTATTCTGATGTCATGGCTCAAGGGTGAAACTTCCCTTAGGGGTCATTTGGTTCCCAGCTGGTGCTCCCGATCCTCTGACAGTATCTCTAGGTAGAGGAAGTGGGACTCTGGAAGCAAGCCTTGAAGTTTATAGCTGGGCCCACTTCCTGTCTGCTTCCCGAACCGCTGAGATGTGAACAAGCAGACGTCAAATATCCCCTGCACCACAGAACCACTCATCGCCACGCCCCTTTCTCTCCACAGCAGGCTGTACCCTCAAGCTGTGAGCACCCCCTCCTCTCTGAGCTGCATTTGTTGGCGGTATCTGTTCGCAGCAACAGGAAAGGGGATGAACACAGAGATCTCTGGAAGGTAAAACTCACCAGCAGACGGGGAAGTGGAGGAAGTTTGGGCAGGAACTGGAAATTGAATGGTTCTGAAAGAAAGGATGGTTCTGAGCATGGTGAACTCGGCAAGAGTCTCAGTCCGCCCAGGACTCCCAGACAGCAGGCTTGGCTGTCACTTGCAGATGCAAACCTGATGTTCTTAACATTGTGGTGTCTTCCTTAAGGGCAATGCAATGTCTGCTACCTGCCTGGGGAGCTGGGAGAGCCGATCTGAGCTGGAAACTATTAGTACAACTTCCACTCACGCCTCATTGTGGCGTAATGAAATCAAGGCAGGAACATGAGCATAATATGAATTGAGAAAAAAACAACAAACGTAGAAGTAAGAACAGCACAGAAGAGAGGCAGCTAACACTGTCCAGATGGCTGTCAGTCGAGGAGAAACGGGAGTGGAGACAGAACTGACCTTTCCAGAAAATAGAAAATCTGCATGCGCCAGATTAAAGAGAAAATAAAAACTCAATGTAATTTAGGAGAAACATATATAGGTTTTCCAACACTGAAACATGGATCTCTCACCCCCAGGGCCTCATACAGACACACTGAACGGCATAAGGGATGATGGTCACAGCCTCATGGTGGACAATCTGGGGTTACTATGAATAGCGCCCAAGACTGCTTCTCAGACTAGTCCTCAGCACAGGACGGATCGACACACGGAAGCATGATTCAGCGACAGCAGTGTGACCCCGAGCCCAGAACGGCTCTGGCGCGGGCACTGCACACTCTCCAGGTTTATTTATTTACTTACCAATCTGGAGTCTGCTGACTGTCTGCAGCCGGGCGGCTGGGAGAAAACTGTAATAGACAATAACTGTCCTTACAGAGTCGGATATTCTGGAGGTGGGTGGGAGACCACTAACACATAAAGCTGTGTTACATGGTATAACATTGTAAGGAATGGAAAACGCAGGGCAAGGTGATGGAAGACATGGCAGAGCATAGGGAGAAACCATCGCAGAAGACCTCGAGGTACTGTGTGGGCAGAACCGGCATGGCAGGAGGACGGAAACGGATCTGTGTCACAGATGTGTGGTGGTTGAGGAAAACGCCTGCGCAGGGAGGGGGCTTGGCATGCCTAGGTCACAGGCAGAGGGAAGGTGTGTGTCTCTAAAAGATGAAGGAGCCAGGGTGAAGTGCGTATGTCATCTGCCCCCACTGGCTTTCTGTCTACAGCCTATCAGTGCTGATGAGAACACAGGAACCCTTCTATCTGCAGAGCCAACAAACCTGAGATCAAACACCCAGAGGAGGGGCAGGGAGAGGTGATGGAGAAGGGTCATCTTTCTATCTGTTGTTTCATTGGTTAAGTAATAAAGAAACTGCTTGGCCTCTGATAGGGTAGAATTTAAATAGGCGGAGTAAACAGAACAGAAGGCTGGGAGAAAGAAGCTGAGTCAGGGAGTCGCCATGGTTCTCCCACTCCAGACAGATGCAGGTTAAGATCTTTCCTAGTAAGTGCACCTCGTGGTGCTACATAGATTATTAGAAATGGGTTAAGAGGCTGAAACTAATGGGCCAGACAGTGTTTAAAAGAATACAGTTTCCGTGTAATTATTTTGGGTAAAGCCAGCCATGCGGGCGGCCGGGTGCCAGGGAAAGTAGCCCGCTGCTCCAATTACAACAGAGAGGATTAGCTGTATACGCTTAGGGACCCGGGTTTAAATCCCTAGCACATACATGGACACGTGTCTATAACCCCAGTGATTCAGGCAAAAACAGGTAGATAGATCCTCAGAGTGCACTGGCCGGCCAGTGTAGCCAAAAGAATAAATTTCAGGGGGAGCGAGAGGCCCTGTCTTAAAGGAATAAGGTAGAGGGGCAACATAGGAAGGCACTGGATAGCCTCTCTGAACCGGGTACACACACACACACACTACACACACACACACACACACACACACACTCAGAAAATATCGTGTCTGTACTGGAGTTTCTTGTCTTTGGTTCCTAATCAACGCGGTGTAGCAGCTATGTGCACAGCTGATGTACACTGTACTAAGTTGAGTAATTCAAAAATGTGCACAAGAGTTATTCACCCCCAATGCCACATGTTTCTTCTGTGTCTGAGGAAGGTGCTGGGAATCGCTGTATTAAAGCACAGAAACCAAGTTTATAATTTCTGCCGCTTGAGTATTCATAGACTATTCTAATTTTGGTGCTTGCTGGAACTTTTGAAATGTTTAAAATGCAAATTGTACCCTTAGTAACTGATGTGTGGGATTAAGTCATTTCTTTTATGTAGGCCAGGTGACTGCTACCAGGGAGCTCAGTCTGATCCTTACGCAGAGAGAAAGCTCGGCTTCTAGAGCAGATGGAGCACAAGACGGACCTAAGAGCCACTGTTTGACTGCAGCTACCGATTATTAGTTACGCTATTTCTATAAAAGTCTGTGATGATATTGGCGGATGCACTTGACAGTACCAATTGGAGAAACATTTGTGAAATTAAATGGAAACAGTTACCTGCTCAGCCAGGAGGGAAGCCAGGCTGGAGTAGGCATCGGCGAAATCCGGCCCATACTTGATGGACTCCTTCAGCAGCATGATGGCTTCTTCTGTCTTCTCCTGGGACCTGCAGGCGACAGGGAGGACAGCTCTCATTAGCTTTGCTTTGCTTAGGCTTCGTTTAGCCAAGACTAGGTGGCTAGCTCTGAATTTGGCTGTATCGGTGCATATGCGTTACGCCAGACTGTGCCGAGGTCTAACAGTGTCCTCTCATGTCTGAATTCTCACTGGAAGGCAATGTGAGGACTCCAGCTTCCTGCTGCTGCGGTTTGGATGTGTTGAGCCTCTGTAGGCTCATCTATCTCAACAACACTTGGTCCCCAGCTGGTGGTGGAGGCTGTTATGGAAGGTTGGGGACATGTGGGTCTTGGAACCTAACTTGGAGGATGGGAGTGGGGAACGCAGATCACATCATGGGGGAAGGGGAATTGAGGTTTTATAGACGAGACCTATTCCCTGTCCATTTTACTGCTCCTCGACCGTGAACACAATGCCACCTCACAGTCCTAAGGCCGTGTCCTCCCCCACCAAGATGGGCTGTATACGCTATCTACCTGTTACAACTAGGAACCCAAAGCATCCCTTCCTCTCTTACATTCTTGCTTGCCAGGGATTCGGCCTGAGTGACAGGAAGACTAATGAGTGAACACACTTGCTCTGCGGTGTTGGGGAGTTCTACCCAAGGGTTTGGGAGTCTGTTAACACAAAACACTTGACCTCAGGTCAGCACCTGGGGACATCACCTGTCGGCTTGGAACTGGGTAGAATGTGAAGATGGTCCGTGCCATTTCTAACAGCACCACAATCTGAAATCCTTTTTAATGAATATTTTTATGCTTATAAATGTGTATCTGTGTGTGTAGGCCCATGTGCAGTTACCCACAAAGCCCAGAAGAGGGCACTGGATGCCCCGCAGCTGCTATTACATGGGTGCTGGGCACTCAGATCCTCTGTAAGAGCAACCAGTATATTGAACTACTGAGTTTCACAAGCTGAATTCATTTTTGTTTTTGAGGATCTTAGCATAGAATCTTTATTTATTTTTTATTTTAGATTTTTCTAATTAAAATTTTTCATTTATTTTACATGCCAACCAGTTTCCCCTCTCTCCTTTCCTCCAGTTCCTTCTCCCCATCTCCCACCTACCCTGGCCCCATCCGTTCCACCTCTATTCAGAAAGGGGCAGGCCTCCCATAGGAGTCAACAAAGCATGGGCATATCAAGCTGAGAAGGACCAAGCTCCTCCCCACTTCATAAAGCTTGGCAAGGCATCTCAACATGCGGGGTAGGTTCCCATAAGCCAGCTCAGGCACCACAACAGACCAAACTACACACCCATGACCCACACGCAGAGGGCCTAGGCTAGTCCTGTGCAGTGTCTGTAGCTGTCAGTCAGGAGTCCGTGAGCTACAAGCTGAATTCTTAATGTCGGCTACCGGCCCAGGACGAGCTAGGCCAAAACGTCCATCTGTGGTTTCTATCCAAGGAAGAAAATGTCACATACGATTTATGAAATTAGAAAACGCTGTGACCCCTGCCAGGAAAAGGGTTGTCAATGTGCTCACTCCAAACTCTGCTTTTGTTATTCGGTCTTTTCCGGGACTTGAAGTCTGGCAGTCTGCAAGTCCTGTCCTTGGCTGAAGGGCCCCTCTCCTGTTGGTTTGGTCCATGGATCTCTCTGACTCTGAACCCAAAACATTCAGTCTTAGGCAGTAATAACTTTGCTACTGAAACAGCTTCCACAGACACTGACCTTAAATACCAGATATCATAAATGTAATAAATTCAGTGTCGTATGAAGGATGGAATCTCTGGAACCACAGACCATCTATGGCCTCAAGGATCAAGGCCGAGTCCTGAGGTGCACCTTTTCCCATCGGGGACCAACACAGGGTATGGTGTGTGTGTTTCCACAACTCGACTCATATAACTGTGCACTGGGCACGCTCATGAGTTCTCACAGCATCACAGTTCAGTTCTCCCAGCAGCCCCACTATGATAGATATGACGCTCGCTTTTTCTAATAAAGGAACTCACACGCAGGAGGGCCAATGGCTCTAGTCATGCTGATATCCTCTCCCAAACGTTTCATCTTCTTTGGGATGAGATCTAACTCTGTGTGCTAGGCCAAGCTTGAGATCCCTGAGGACAAATTCCCACATAAGACCAGTTTAAAATATGACACCAGGATCCTAACACTCCGAGTGTGTGCTCTCTGCAGCGTTTGTCTTGGGTCTTATTTGTCTTTTTGGGTTTTTGTTTGTTTGTTTTTTAATCCCAGAGGCCAGCCCAACAGCCTGCACACAGTGAAAATCCAGTGAATGCTGGATTATTTTAAAAGCACATTTTGCCGGGCGATGATGGCGCACGCCTTTAATCCCAGGACTCGGGAGGCAGAGGCAGGTGGATCTCTGTGAGTTCAAGACCAGCCTGGTCTACAGAGCTAGTTCCAGGACAGGCTCCAAAGCCACAGAGAAACCCTGTCTTGAAAAACCAAAAAAAAAAAAAAAAAAAAACCAAACAAAAAAAAGCACATTTTTATGACTTTATTTCTGGATCATTGTGTAGCTACTTAAACTTCCAACTTCAGCCTCCTGAGCACTGGGATTTGCAAGTACGAGCCACCGTGCCCACTCACGGCTGCTTCTTTTAACCTCTCAGAAGTCTTCCCACACCCCCCCAGAGCTTGCTGCTCAGAGTGTGAGTCATGCATGAGCTTGAAAGTCGCCTGGCAGGCAGCTCGCTGCAAATATAGAGACTCCCAGGTGATCTGTGTGGGCACTGAGACCTCAGCATACCTCTGCCATGCTTTCTCTAGGGCAGCTGAGGGTCAGGGCCATTCATGCCTTACATCAGCCTTTTCCCCTACCCACCACAGGGCCCCTGTAGAACGTAGTTTGGATGTTTCAGGGACAGAAGCAGCTTGCTACCAGTCAGTTTTGCCTAGAAGGTAGGCGCCTCTCATAGACTCGGGAGTAAAAAGTCACAGTTTCCAAAGTCCTTGGAGTTGGTAGATGTGGTGGTTTCAGTGAAAAAGGTCCCCACAGGCTCACAAGGAGTGGCATTATTTGATATGTAGCCTTGTTGGGGTACGTATGGCTTGTTGGAAGAAGTGTGTCACTGGGGGGTGGGATTTGGGGTTTCAAATGCTCAAGCCAGGCCCAATGTCTCTCTTCCTGCTGCCTTCTGATCCAGATGTAGAACCCTCAGCTGATCTCCAGCACCATGTCTGCCCACACACCGCCATGCTGACAATGACCTGCCATGACGGCAATGGACTAAAATCTCTGAACCCGTGAGCCAGCGTCAATTGAACTCCTTTAAAAGAGTTTCCATGGTCATGTTGTTTCTTTACAGCAAATAGAAAACCTAACTAAAGCCAGGCATGGTGGTGCACACCTTTAATCCCAGCACTCAGGAGGCAGAGACAGTTCAAGTCCAGCCTGGTCTACAAAGCGAGTGTCTCCAAAAACCAGAAAGAAGAAAAAGAAACCCTAACTAAGATAGAAGTTGGTAGCAGAAGTGGGGTATTGCTGTGATGGGCCTAACTGAGCTTTCATTTAGAGGAACGTGGAGTTTGGGACTTTGGATTGGGAAAGAGTTGAATGCTTTAAACCAGTAGGAGAACGGAAGGCAGTGGTACTGAGGGTGATTTGGACTGTGGGAGCCTGGCTCAAGAGGTTTCAGAGGAGGAGAATATTAGTGCATGACCTAGAGACTGCTCTTGCGATATTTTGTCAAAGAATGTAGCTGCTTTCTGCTCTTGTTAAAAAAAAAATCTGCCTAAGGCTAAACTGAAAAGTCGTGCAATAACGGCTTTGGCAGAGGAGATTTCCAGGCAGCCCAGCATTGGCCATGTTGCTCGGTTACTGGTGGCCATGTTGCTCGGTTACTGGTGGCCATGTTGCTCGGTTACTGGTGGCCATGTTGCTCGGTTACTGGTGGCCATGTTGCTCGGTTACTGGTGGCCATGTTGCTTGGTTACTGGTGGCCATGTTGCTTGGTTACTGGTGGCCGGCCATGTTGCTTGGTTACTGGTGGCCATGCTTATGCAGATCTATAATGAAAAGGAGCAGACTGAGAAAGGAAAATACAAAATGTATACTTGGAGGAGAAAGAGAAGAACCAGGAAAAAGTTTAAAGAAACGCCTGGTGCTAAACAGTATAAAGGAATTGTGAAAAGAAATTAAAGCTTGATGGTGCATGCTGTTAATCCCAGCACTCAGAGAAAGCAAAGGCAGGTAGATCCTTGCATTTGAGGCCAGTCTGACCTAAGATCAAGTTCCAGGACAGTCAAGCTTAGACAGTGGAGGAAACCACAAAACAAAAAGCTGGTGAGAATGTATTTGAATAAGGTAGCCATGTTCCAGCCCTCCCGCATCCGTCAATAATCAAGAAAGTACCTCACATGCCCACACAGGTTCCCTCCCCCGGAGTGACTCTAATTTTTATCAAGTTAATTAACTAGCAAAGACAGACCCTGTCCACCACCTCCTCTCCTCGCTGTGATCTAATTGGCTCCCAATTGGCTCTCCTGCGTGTACACACAACACACTGATGCCAAGAGAGCTCTCGGTGCTCTCTTGGTCAACAAGAGTTCATGAAGGCTCTACACCACTCTACAGAGCCTGTGAGGTTTCCCACACTTACACTCTTCACAGATACACTAAAGGTCACTGTTCCACTGTACACGTTCTTTTAAGTGAAAATGAATTTTTTTTAACCCTAGTAATTTGACCACTGATTTAATGGTTACAGCCCCAGAGAGTCTTCACCAAGAATAATCTAGAAAGGCTGCTTGCCTCCAAGGGAAGACAGAGACTTAGCAAAGCAAGGCAGAAAATCAGTCCCCACAGGAGATTATTATCCGGAAATTCTTCAAAATCAGCAGAGGAGGGAAAACTGCAATAATTTTATAATAATGGGTTAGTGGCTTTCTTGTGTAATAACTCATGTCAGCTAGAATGGAAACTTAGACCTTTCATAAATGAACTCAGAGAGATTAACTACCACTTAACACAGCCTGTTAATGCGGGTCCTCGAGGACTCCATTAACGTCCATCTGAGTGACACACTGCAAATACAGCCGTCAGGGCTCTCCCAGGGAATTCTGGGAAACAGTGTATCAGTAAATCCTACGAGGAAAAGCACCCATGATGACCCTAACACCCAGGGTGTGGCTCTGTGACCATTGCTAAATTTTAAGCTCCCCTGTGAGTGGTGGTTTGAACAAGAATGGCTCCATAGGCTCACAGATTCGAATGCTTGGTCACCAGGGAGTGCCACTATTAGGAGGCATGGCCTTGTTAGAGGAAGTGAGTCACAGACGTGGGCTTTGGGGTTTCAAGTGCTCAAGCCAGGCTGGGTGTCTCTTTTTCTTCATGCTGCCTGGTGATTTGGATGTGAACTCCCAGCTACACTCCTGCATCACATCTGTCTGCATAGTGCTTCCCACTATGATGATAATGGACGAAATCTCGGCTCTAAGCTAGCCCCAGCTAAGCGTTTGCCTTTATTAGAGTTGCTGAGGTCATCATGCCTCTTTCCAGCAACTGCACACTGACTACGTCTAAGATAACCTTACTAATCTTTTTGTTGTTCTTAATCCCCGTCCAATGACCTCAAAGCCATCCTCAGTGATGGATGAAGGAAGGAATGACAATGAGACATGGCCACTGCAGAGGTAGCTTCTCTACAGGAGCTCTACTACACTAGGCTGCCCTCAACCGTGATCACATGGACCTTGTTTAGCACCGTGTTATCGTGTAAGCCTCCAACATAAACGCTCACCTTGTACAACTCTGCAGCAGGACTCAGCTCTCTGAAATCAATTTATGAAAGCTAAAGTTCCTCAGAATGGGTCCCTGAAATCGGCAATACCCTCAGAATGGGTTAAATAAGAAAAACATCAAGTAGAAGTTAGACTTTGCTCAGAATGTGAAGATTCTGCAGCTCAGCATTTGCGGTTTTAGGGAACTCCCTCTGGTTGTACTTTCCCCCCGAGGCTCACGTTCCTGGTTCCATCTCGATGATGGGCATTCAGCAAAGGCATGAAGGGTTTGTCACATTGTTCTTCCAGTAATCAGAGATATGTTAAGTTTGCTGCTTTACAAAAGTTTCTGGATTTCTGTCAACGGATCCACATTTGTCTCAACAGAAGTAGCTGACTGCTTGGAAAAAGAATTAATGCAAGGGATGAACTCGGAAAGCGCCAGCAGCAGATACAGAACTGCGGACTGGTGATGTGCAAGCAGCAGTGGAGTTTCTCAGCAGTAGATTAGTTAGGGGGCTAGTGCAGTGAAGAGACACCATGACCACGGCAGTTCTTATAAAGGAAAACAACTGCAGCTTGCTTACAGTTCAGAGGTTTAGCCTATTATCGTCATGGTAGGAAGCACGGTGACGTGCAGGCAGACATGGTGCCATAGAAAGAGCTGAGATTCTTACATCCTGACCCACAGGCAACAGGAAGTGGTCTGTCTCACTGGGTGTAGCTTGAGCAAAGGAGACCTCAAAGCTTGCCTCCACAGTGACAGATTACCTCCAACAAGGCTGCACCTCCTAATTGTGCCACTCCCTTTGGGGGCCATTTTATTTCAAACTTCCACAATGGACATTAACACAGAGATCCATAACTGGTCCATGTATAGAGAACAAGAGACTTCAGAGTACTCAGCCATAAATGGATGTCTATATCACACTCTCCCCCTCAGTGGTGAAAAGACTATGAGAACCAAAGGGTGGTGGAGGAGTTTAAGGAAAGGGTTTAGATAGAAGTTTCTGACCCATCCAGCCCCACAGTCACTCAGTCCCAAAGAAACACACAGGGGCTTCTATTAACTATAAACTGTTTGGCCTATTAGTTCAGGCTTATTATTAACTAGCTCATACAACTTTATTAACCCATAATTCCTGTCTATGTTTAGTCACATGGCTTGGTATCTTTTCTCAGTAAGGCATTACTCTCATCTTGCTTCCTCTGCATCTAACTGGTGACTGTGTTTCTGCCTTTCTTCTTCCCAGGATTCTCTTATTCTGGTCGCCTCGCCTATACTTCCTTCCTGTCTACTGGCCAATACGTGTGACAAATCTTTACAGTGTACAAGAAAGTTATTCTATAGGAAGGGTGTAGATATAGTTTAGATGCATACATGCACTCACAATGATTGTATCAGTATGCATAAGACCCGTGCAAGTTCAAACCAGACAAAAATCCCAGCATGGGTTTGTGGTGGCAGGGGGAGTGGGCACAAAGTCTCACCCCTAGTGAGGAGCTATTGGTATTTGAATGCTCCTGGGAAAGGGACAGTCAGTTTTCTCCAGTGGTGAGACACTGGATACAGGACCGCAGTCTGGGCAGCCCCTCCCATAGCAGTAGTTGATTAATATACTAGACTGGATAGGTTTGTGAAAGAGGGAGAGAAAGAATGAAAAGAAAGGAAACTCCAGTCTGAGCAAGGAGTGAAGGGTGGAGGCATCAACAGGAAGTCCTCTGCAGTACTGAGATTGACAGTGTATTGTTGCCACTTCGCTATTGCTGGGTCAAAAATGATGTTTCCCATAAACAAAGGAGATTTTTGTTTCTACTTTTATGACAGGAGACATTACCAGCTCTTCAGAAGAGCTGCTGTGTGAAATTCAAACTACAGACATCTCAGGAGATGAGCTTTGTAAGCGTGGGCTTTCTAGGGCTCTGCTTCCACACAGGATGGGAAGGGCTCCTGGCTGCCCTGTGCAGCCTCGACATAGGATTCCTGCGTGCAGCATGGCCCAGGCAGTGCATAAAAGCATCTGGCTGGCTGCAGTTATGAAATCCACACACAGACGCCCAGAGGGCACATTCCTGTTAAATGACAGTGAAAACTGGAAACCTCTGATCAATTCAAACACACTGCTGGGCTGGGGAGATGGCCCCACTGGTAAAGATCCTACTGGACAGACACAAGGACCTGGGTTTGATCCCTAGCAGGTAGGTGTGATTGATACCAAACTTGTATTCCCAGCACTCAGGAAATCTTTGTGACTCACTGGCCAGCTAGCCTAGCCTACCCGGCAAGTGCCAGGACAATGAGAGGCTCTGTCTTCTACTTAAGGGAAGAGATTCGGGTCTCCCAGCAGCTGGCTGTCATCTTAAGCTATTTAACCAGTGGCATAGGTAGAGTATGGCTGCCCGTCTCTCATCCCTTACTAATGTTACACCAAGAAGCTGAGCTTCAGATTGGATATGAGATACTATGCTCCTTGGTTACAGTAACATCTAATAACTAGTTCATCTTTATTGGATGCTGGGTCCTATATTAAGTACTTATATGTATTACCTTTAGTACTTAAGAAAAATGCAGTTTCTAGAATTATTTCTATGTTATACACAAGTAGTTGAATCCACACCAAGTTAAACTGTTTTCCTGCAGCAACATGTAGATAACCAGAGATGGTAGCAGCTACCTGTTCTAAGAAAGAGAATGGCCTGATGTCACTGGATATCAAGGTTCTCTCTGCGGTTTATTGGCATGTTATCCTGTCCTGGTCAATTCTCTGTTTGGACAGGAGACTTGTGGGGGTGGTACCCCTGCTGCTCCTAGCAGACAGGAGTAAACCAACCATCATGCCTGTCAGTTGGAGGAAGAGTGAGGGCGGAAGACCCATGTGCTCTCCAGAAGACAGGCGAGAGAGACGGGATTCTGTGGAACGCAGGGGAGGAAGGAAGCTGGCAGAATTGACAATGAGTCCCTTAGAAGGAGAGGAATCCTTCAGTCAAGTTTTACCTTCCTAAGTCCTGCACAGAATGAAACCTGTAGGCCATCAATAGATGTGAGAACACACAGCACACACACACATACACACGCACACACACACACATCTGTCTTTCCGCCCTTCTGGCTTCTCTTCCTGGTGTACGAGAGCATTTTTAACCTTGAAAGCATTTTGATCCTTCCAACATCCAAATTGGGTTTTTGTGCCAAAGCCATAGTCTGCTGGACTGCCTCAAGATAAAGGTTGAAGTGTTGGGAGTCTAAAGTGTGACAGTGTCTGCAAAAGAAGTTCCCAGTGCATGGCATGTTACCTTTAGACTTTAGTTCCTGCCTTAAGCCACTTCCCTTGGGGTCTGCCCTGTGGGGCTTAGGAAAGCTCAGCCTCAAAGACACACAGAGAAGATTGACAACTGGAGTCTTGAAACACTTGTACTTGGCAAGGCAATTGTGCTGTGGGAACTCCTTCAGCCAATAGCCTTTAAGATACTGACCCACTTTGGGTGTGGTCTCATGCACTATATATGTAGACACAAAGCGTACATGGGGCCCCTTGGCTGCTGGATTTGGTTCCAGCTCCTCATGCACACAGAGGACTGTGGATTGCTACTCTTTCTGTATGTTTATCCTTTAATAAATTCTGTGAGTTTAACCACCAATAAATAAACCTTTATGATACTCCATTCTGAGCTAGTGTGGAAATTTTTCATACTGCAACCCAGTTGGGCTTGGTGCATTATCTTTTCCTAGAGATTGATGTGGGAGTGTCATATATCAATCTGTTGATTTCATTGGTTAAGCAATAAAGAAACTGCTTGGCCATCATAGGTTAAAACATAGGTGGGAGGAAGAGGAAGTGAGCTCAGACTCAACAGCTCTGCTCTCTGGAGCAGAGAAGCCATGCTCCAGTCTCCCGGACAGACGTGAGCAATGAAGCTCCAATCCAAGATGGACGTAGGCTAGAATCTTCCCGGTAAGCGCACCTTGGGGTGCTACACAGATGATTAGAAATGGGCTAAATTAATATGTGAGAGTTAGCCGAGAAGAGGCTAGATAGAAATGGGCCAAGCAGTGTTTAAATGAATACAGTTTGTGTGTTGTTATTTCGCGGCATAAGCTAGCCGGGCGGCCGGAGTGCTGGGGACACAGCCCCGCCGCTCTTATTACAACAAGAGATATCTGTGCAGGGAAAGCTGATGACAATTCTTCCAGAGAATGTAAACAAAGACTGCTTCCTGTGGAACTCTGCTCTGGCCTGGACCGTGTTTATCACAGCCAGGGAACTCCACAAAGGCGCTAAGACCCTGGCATCATAGTGTGAGCACAGTTGTGGGGGCATTGCTCGCAGAAGTACTGTCATGATCTGCTCGTTCTCAGTTATGGGATGGCAGCAAAAGTTCTCATTTCCCAGATAAATGACTGTGAGATGAGGGGAAACGGGACATTTTTAGTGGGCTAGAATAGTTTTGTGCCCACCCCTGTAGGCGCATCACACTCCCCCATGTCTGCCGCCACCATGTTCCCGGGGCTGACAGGCAGTTATAGGTGCACTGGGCTAGACCAGGCTGTGGGCTGTTCTGGCAGCTCCTTCTCTGGAGGCAGGAAAGGCGGGGAGGTTGCCAGGCCTCCTCCAGCCTAGCAGCCCTCACCCCTGGGGGAGTGACCAATCCTCCAATAGCTTTAACTTTAAGCCTTGCTGAGGGCCTCAGTCAATGAAGTCTGGCAGGTGTCTTTCGCACACTGACCACCGGTCAGTATTAGCTGGGTCTGGGTTTGCTGAGGACAGGAGAGTGGAAATGAGTGTGAGGGACAGGAAATCCTGGATACTGAGACATTTGGACTCTGTGCCAAAGCAAAGTGCATGAGTGGATGAAGGAGACAGGAGCAAAACAATGTCATACGAGGGACTGAACAGAGGGGATCTAACCAAGGCGTGAGCAGGCCAGCGGTAAGGTGGGATAAGCAGAGACCTGCGCTCATTGCAGGAGGTCTGGTAACAGAAAGGCCTGGAAAGAACCCAACACGGAGATGGCGACTCATGAAGGTCAGGAGGAGCGAAGACAGCAGGAGAAAGGAAAAGTGAGCAAGCGGAGGTAAGAGACCAAAGCTCGGAGGTCAGAATCCAGGAACTAGGGAATAGAGACGTTCCCACGCCTAGAAAGTCAGTGTTGCAGCAGCCATGTTGGGAAGTACCCAAGTGGAGCGGAGATGGATGAACAAAAGCGAGGAAGCTGGCGGTTACTGGAGATCGCTATGGATGGATGGCGGCAGAGGTTTGGAGCAGGGGGTGGGGTTAGGGTGGGGGTAGGCCCGGTGCTTGAGACGGTGATGTTGGACGAGTGTAGATGAAGATGCAGAAGGCATCACAGGATGCGGAGCTGGGCTGGAAGCTGGAGAGTTACTGCAGAAAGGCAGGCATGAGTTAGGGTAAGACATAATGGGATCAGAGCTACATAGGGATAAATCAACCCAGGAGTCACCAAACTACAGACAGGTAACTTTGGCAGTGCGGGGAGAGTTTCCGGCTGAGAGTGGGAACCAGAACGTGTCCGCTCACGGCTGGCATGCTCACAAGGTGGCAACAGCCAGGGAAAGCGCACCTTTACCCACTAAACTGGTGCTTTGTGCTGAAGTTAAAAGGTGAACGTTTGTGGCTGAAAGCCCAGCACCCAGGAGGCTGAGGCAGGAGGACTGCCATGAGTTCAAGGCCCTGAGCTACAGAGTGAAACTCCATCCCCAAAGAAAACCAAGGTGGGAAGTAGATCTACCATCTCGTGCGTACAGATGTCCTTCTGTGAAAACACTGTGTGGCCAATGAGGACGCATGAGGAAGGGGCCCCAAACACTATAAAATAATACATAATAATAAAATAATGTGCCTACTTCTTCACGGTCTTTAGCAGGTCTTCATTCTGAAGGAGCTGATTAAAGAAGATAAAACGCACTGTTAGGTTTATACACAGCCCGTTGCTGGGCGTTCTAGTATGTTCTGCCATTGTTTTCACCATCAGAGTCACAGAAACAGTTCAGACACCGTATCCTCTAACGGGATGGCAGTTGTAGCGATGGGCAGGGGTACGACGTGAGCCCTTACATTTCTTCATTTTTCACGTTAGTAGCAAACACCACCATGTGTTTTAACTGTGCATTCACATAACTGTGTCCCCAGACCCCGATTTTAAACGCTGTTGTGCCCTCTCGACAACTGGGGACTTCTGCAACCTTTGCCCATAAAAATCACAAGTGTTCCTTGCTTCTTTGTCTTTTTTCATTTTCCCTTTTTGATATTTTAAGTCGCAAGAAAAGCTGTCATTGATCTCTATGATTGCTTCTCAGTCTTCCACCATAATGTGTTGTGCAGACTCGCAGTGGAGAAGCTTCAAACGGCTCAGGACACGGCTCGGATGAGACCACAGACAGGTGGGTAACCCTCAGACGCTACTGCTGAAGCAGGGGTCAAATCATTCCAAGAATCTGAGCAACTTGCAGTGTGCTGGATGGCATTCTCTGACAGAGTGACTTCTCATTTTTAGACTTTCAGGCCTGGACAAAGGACCTGTGTTTCCTTCAAAGTCAAGGTTATTAGAAAAGGCAGTGGGGGCCAAGAGAGAAATCATCCCCAAGTGTGGTTATTGCATATTTGAAGTATAGCCGCTCATAGACGGGCTGTGAGTGTCAAATATGTATTAGATTTCACAGATTAAGTGTAAGGACGCAAGTCATCTCATTCATACCTTCAATGTTTTATGCTAAAAATTTAAACCATCATAAAATATTAATCATGCACTAAAATAATAATTTAGACATATTAGGGTTTAATTAAATATATGATTAAAGTTCATTTTTATGTTTTAAAATATGACTTCCTTAACTGGATACGCAGTTTTTTTTTTCTTTTCTTTTTTTTTTTTATTTATTTATTAAAGACTTCTGTCTCTTCCCCACCGCCGCCTCCCCTTTCCCTCCCCCTCCCCCAATCAAGTTCCCCTCCCTTGTCAGCACAAAGAGCAAACAGGGTTCCCTGTCCTGTGGGAAGTCCAGGGACCACCTACCTCCATCCAGGTCTAGTAAGGTGAGCATCCAAACTGCCTAGGCTCCCACAAAGCCAATACGTGCAGTAGGATCAAAACCCATTGCCATTGTTCTTGAGGTCTCAGTAGTCCTCATTGTCCACTATGTTCAGTGAGACCAGTTTTAACCCAGGCTTTTTCAGACCCAGGCCAGCTGGCCTTGGTGAGATCCCGATAGAACATCCCCATTGTCTCAGTGTGTGGGTGCACCCCTCGTGGTCCTGAGTTCCTTGCTCGTGCTCTCTCTCCTTCTGCTTTGGACCTTGAGGTTTCAGTCCGGTGCTCCGACCCAAAAAGAGGAACATGGGATGTACTCACTCATATTTGGTTTCTAGCCATAAATAAAGGACATTGAGCCTATAATTCGGGTTCTTAGAGAAGCTAAATAAGAAGGAGAACCCAAAGAAAAACATATAGGCATCCTCCTGGATACGCAGTTTTAACACAGCAGCTGGTGGCCATTTCTCTGCTGGCTGGCACTTCCCACGTGGGCCACTAGGAGGCAGTGGTCAGGGCTAAGTTAAAAGTACCTAGGTTTCTCTGGTGCAAACTTTAGTGTTTATTAACTAGGAATGGGGAGTGGCTGCCTCTTAGGAATGGTCAGACCTGAGCTGCTGGTAGGCAAAGAGTGAACACTGTGTTCTACACTACAGAAAGAGGCATGCATGGTTTTTTTGTTTGTTTGTTTGTTTCTCGGCTTTGGATCCTGTCCTGGAACTAGCTCTTGTAGACCAGGCTGGCCTCGAACGAGGCATGGTTTTATAAAGCCAACTGCAATAACTCAAAAGCTGACTCAAGGGAGAACTAGGGTATGGATGAAGAAACTGTAGATCTGGGCACTTCCCCCGTATTTGCAACCTTCTTACCCTCTTCTTGATTTCAGCTCATTACTACTGTACAGAAGCCCACGGGGAAGCAGAGGTTAGCTCCCAGCCATCTAAATGCAGAGTAGACCTGCGGTTTTCTGCATCCCTTCCTCTGCCACTTAGCAAGCAACCTCTGTGTAATGAGAACAAACTGGGCTGCTTCCTGCAGAAAGCCTGTTAGGAGGTCTCCACAAGGCCAGGGCAAGCTCTTACACAGCTTGATATCATGTAATCTGGGGCTGGGGGACTATTTAGAATAAATAAAAGGCAGACTTCCATCCTGGGTTAGTCACAAGCCTAGGTCAGGGTCACATAGCTCTTGGGGAGCCTTGGGTTCCCTACCCGTGAGAGGAGATAAAGATGGTCACAACGCTCAGCACAGGTTTCTTTTTTTAAGAATTACAGAGTGCAGCTATATACACACACATGCACTACAAGTATGTTTTATATTTATAACTTGTCGGTCAGAAAGTACTACACAAATGTTAGCTATTAACGTGACTTCACCCACTGGATTCTGAGACTCACACTGAGACACGGCTGCTTCTCCCTATGCGTGGCACTTAGGATCCCATTTCCTCTTCCCACTCACACTGAAGTCTCACTGGAAGAGCCCCATGGGACATGAAAGGTCCCCAGAAACCTCCAGTCTTACACAGATGTAAAGCCATACTATTGAGCTGGGTGAGAACTGACTTTACCGAGCTGGGGAAAGCCTCACGCGGGTAAGTCAGTAGCCCCTCTCGCTGGAAAGCAGCCATTACCAGTTCTAAAGCGTTCTTTCCTGTGGTGTTAACTCAGATATAATCACTGAGGAGGTCCGTGGAGACAGACTGGATGGAAGAAGGGCTGGGATTAACATCCTCAGCTTGGTCCCCAGAAGGAGAAAAGAGGACAGACCCTTGTCATAGAGCCGTGCTGTACGGTTTGAGAACAGAACTAGGGACAGCATTCCTAACAAGGTGTTTCATTCTGCAGCCAGCAACTCAGCTTGGCTTCTTAGGAAAAAACAAAACCCAACTTATTGAGAAGATCTCTGAAACTAGTGCTAGAGAAGCCATCTATCTAGGGAGGTATCTATGGGATTTTCCACCTCCTCATCTGAGCCATAAACAAAGCACACAGAGCCACTCCAGTGACGTGCAAACCTGAGTCCTCACAACTTCACACGAAGACACGGTGTCCACAGAGGTGGAGTGGAGAGCAGCCTGCAGCTAGCCAGCTATCGTGACAACTCAAACTCATCCTTCTCATGCCTTTTAATTTTCATTTTTTAAGATATATTTTTATATACGTGTATGTATCTGTGTGAGTATTCTCACACATGTGTGGGTGCCCAGAAGAGGGCATCAGATTCTCTGGATCTGGGGCTACAGGCAGCTTTGAGCTGCCCACATGGGTGCTGGGAACTGAACTCCGGTCCTCTGCGAGAGCACTACTTGCCCATAACCATTGAGCCATCTTTGTCGTCCCTCCTGAGAATTATTCTAACTCCAAATAAGCCTGGCTTTTGCTGTTTTTGTTATTTGTTTGCTTGTTTGTTTTTTTTTTAACCTTAATCCAAGCTGAGCATGAATCCTGGACAGGAGGCCCTTCGCTTTACCCTCAGAGAACACTGCTCTCTTGGAAGCATATTATGGAACGTTAGTCTTAAAATGGCTGTACCCCATGGAGTCCTTCATAAAGACTCATAAGGGACCAGAAGCACAAGAAAGGTCTTTGGAGCACAGCACCTGCTCAGTATTCTTGGCTATGCAACCCTTCCGGTTCCCTGTGACCAACAGTCTCTGGACTGACCCCAGCAGAAGCCGTCCACTTACTTCAGGAGATTGCCCAGGTTGAAAAGGGCGCGGTTGTGCTGCGGATGCAGCTGCAGGGCCCTCTGGTAGTACAGCTTCGCTTCGGCCGTGTCCTTTGTCAGCGTCCCCAGGTTGTTCAGCGCACTTGCGTGGCGTGGGTACAGCCTGGAAAACCAAAGTGTTAAACTTGGACTTCTGGCACTGCAAGCTCGTCACAGCCTAAATGAACCCTGAACTTCTCCTCGCAATGGAATGTCTGTGTTGTATCTAAGGGCCAAGGGCTTTTGCAGCTGAAGGCATCTAAATAAATATAGCAGAAAGCAACACCTTTGAACTCAGAGGTGTAGTAAGTAGACCCCAACACTGCAAGAGTAAATACAATGTCAATCTAGAAGAGTAAACACATTTTAGTCCCTGAGAGGCCGAATACACTCTTCTGCCAAGGAATCTTCTTGCTCTGGATGGGAACTTCCTGTTGAGGTCACATAGCTACCAACTGATCTGGAGTCCCCTCAGGGGGGATCTTTTCAAATATCTTTGGATCAGAACCTAGTAAGACTGCCCCAACGAAGAAAGGATGGAAGTCTCACATCTCTCCATAAAAAGAAAACTTGGTCTGGCCCCCTTTCCCATGCTTCCTCACTCTCCTTCCACCTGGCTCGATACAGTCCTTAAGATCTTGAGAACTTAAATCAGTCCAGACACAAAAACTAGCATCCGTGAAGTGAGAACCAGTGTTTCTAAAATGCAAAAGAAATAAAAAGCGGAGTGGACTATGTGTTAGCAAGCTAAATTATTCACATTAGGAGAGGGAGGGGGTCAAGTCGTCAGCCCTTCTGACAACCTGGGGTGGACACACTTAGTGAGCTACAAGGCTTGCTCTGTCTGTCACTTATCCATGGAGCCGGCTTTTAATGCAGAAAAGCCAAGCCAAGGCTCAGCCCAGTATGTTCTAGTGCAAATGCATTCTCAAGCAGTTTCCTCATGCATCACCTTATGTAAAAATTCCCTGGGTAGTGTTTTATCATTGAGGAAACCGAGGCTGGGAAAATGAGCTAAAGCAACAGCTCTCTCTCTCTCTCTCTCTCTCTCTCTCTCTCACACACACACACACACACACACACACACACACACCATCCCAGAGGCACTTGTCTTCTTAGGTGTTAAAAAGGCAAATTATTTCTGTTGATCCATTTGTTTTCCCAGATAATACATGAGTCACCCAACGCTCAGCGAATAAACGAATTGCTGTGAGTTAGAGCTTTTATTTAGCGTATCTCTATTATTTCCTCTGAGCAATTCACTTAAATTATGGCCTATTATGAACCAGTTCTCAGAGGAAGGAGTGAAATCAACGCAACATGTAAAAATGTTGGCTTCAGAGAGACTTGTTTACTCCAAACATTGCCTGCTCTCTTAAAATCGTCCTGACTGTCAGGCCTGAAAGGAACTCCGCACAAACGGTCATCTCGCTGATATTAGCATCCCACGCACACACGTGCCACCAGGCTCTCCCAGTATCACAAGTCTCTGCTACTGAGTCTGCTGTGGGATATTTGATCACACTGTGACACTCTGAGACTGGGTTAACAAAATTAACCTTGAGTCTGGGGGCGGAGCCAGTGACTAGCTGACAAGAATTAGCATAGAGAATGTGGAGGACCCAGGAATACAGATAGAGGCAGGCAAGGGGTGGGGGTGGGGTAGGAGGGACTTGGAGGAGGAGGATATGCTCTTGCTGGGGTGGAGGTGGGAGTCGGGGCCTCTGGCCAAAAAGGAAGGTCAGTTGGTTGTTTCTTGACCCCAGTATCTGACTCCCGAGTCTTAATTGGTAAATAGAGGAACTCAGATAAAGACAACATGAGTCCATGCTGGCATCTGTGAGAACCAAAGTTACACTCTTAAGAGTGTAACTAAGAGATCCATGAAACAAAAATGCCTCTAACCTGCAAGTCCCTTGCTCAAAGACAGATGATTCCTGAAACACTGAGGCTGTGGTTTATGGGAGGTAACAACACAGGTTCTCACTCTCCTAAACAAGTCCATTTGACCCATCTGTACCCAATGTCTGTACCCACTGCACTTGACCAATGCCAGCAGGAGGCTCACAGGCAGGAAATGAGTCAGGATGTATGCTTGCTGCTGATTGGGCCCCATGGGAAATGCGACGAATTATGGGTTTTGCCTTTTTAAGCCCCTGCAAACAGTGACTTAGGGCCATTTTCTGGAAACACAGAGACAGACCTGGCCAGAAAATCCATCAACATGACCATTATCTAATTAAAGCTTGCTTCAAATTTGGTTTTAAATTATGGTAGTGGTCTAATTCCCCTGGCTCTTCTCAGCTTTTTTCACTCCATTCCCTTCCCTAAATGTCTCCATCTCATGGGCTCCCTTCCCTGGCTTCTCGCTCCTGTATAACCTGACTGTGCACTCTCTGGGCCCCTCTTCCTTGGTCTCATTTGCCCTCATTCTCTTTGCCTTACTCTCTTGCTCTTCTCACGACCAAATCCTTTCTGCTGGCAACGTTCCGTCTGCTGCTTTCTCTCCCTGCCCTGGAAACTTCCAGACAGCTCTTGCTATCTCTCTCTCATATTTGCAATACAAACTTTCCCCTCAACCATACCTTGGAGCTGACATGTCCTCAGCTTATACAATTACCTCTTTGAAAAGCACACATTGTATGGGAACTAGCTAGAGTCAATAACACTCAGTAGCCTATAAGAAGCAAACTCCTGCTTTATGGGTTACTGTTTGTAAGGCCTGTGTGTGTATATATGTGTACACACATGCGTGTGCATGGGTCTGTGCGAGAAGGACATTACTGCTTTATCACTCTCTGCCTTATTTCTCTGAGACAGAGTCTCTCACCGAAACTGGAGCAAGGCTGGCGGCCAGCAGTCCCCACTGATCCAGTCTACCTGCACAGGGCTGAGGTTACAGGCATAAGCAGTCACACTTGGCTTTTTATGTGGGTGCTGGGATCTGACCTCAAACACCTCCCTTCACCATGCCTGCGCACCAAGAGCTCCTGCCCACTACGCCTTCTCTCTAGCCCTGTCTGTAAAGGGCCACAGGTATAGCTGTTTGGGGCTAAAGTTTGGGCTTGTGTGTTGTTTCACTTGTGTCTTTTAAAACTTAAAAGTTAAGAATGTTATACGTTTTTACCCTTTCAGTACCTTACCAGTAATTTTCAAATAACACTGACTTATGTACTATAGCTTGCGACTCCCCTTCCAGAGCACGCACACCTAACCAAATGTCTGATTTTCATGTCACACATTACTTTATTTGAGGTTAACTGCCCTAAGATTGTTTTTTTTTTTAATTTTCTATTTCCTGTTGAGAGAAAAATGATCACAAAGGAAACCATGACTAGGAAGAATAAATCTCAGTTCACTGGCCTGAAGTACACACAGAATAAACTTTGCTACAGACGACAGACTGTTATTCTGCATATTTTATGTGTCCAGTTCCTTCTGTGCCACCAGTTCAATTGTCCTGGCCCCTGGTGACACTGGTGGCAGTGGTGATCCTCCAGGTCAGGTTGGCTCCTGGGATCATCTGAAGGGATGACTCATGCTTCACCTGCCTCCTGCCTATTTGCAGGCACCAGTTCCTGGTTCCTTTTCACTCAGAGCCTCAGGGGCTTTACCTTTCTCACAACAGAGACCTCAGCTGCTACTGAGGGACTCCTCCCAGCACTAGGCCCAGGCTCTGGAGTGAAAACATTTTCTTCCAGCCCTCAAGGAAGTGAGTCACTTGTAAATGGTTGTGTTGTCCTGATTCCAGAGTGGGAAATCTACTGAACGAACACCTCTCTGCTCTTTTCAATAGCATGGTTTGCAGGGTGATGAACTCTGGATTGAGTGGCAAAGTGGGACAGGAAACTGGTCCAGGGGAAAATACTGGACCAGGGGACAGATGTCAGCAGCGTGGTGCTGGGTATGAGCGTGAGACAGCTGCTTTTGTAAGTTTCCGTGTGAACGGATGAGGTAATGGACATAAAAACCTCCACCATCACAACTGTGCTTTGGGTCAGATGCAGGATCCCAGGATCACATGCCAGGTGGGGTCCTCACATCAGAAACATCACTGTGGGACTGGGGAGACAGTTGATAAAGTCCCTGTCCTTCAGGGATGCTACTGGGATTCCCCAACACTCATGTAAAAGCTGAATGTGGTTGTACATGTCTGTAAACTTGGTCTTTGGGGAGCAGAAACAGGTGGGTTCCTAAGGCTTACTGGCTGCCTGGCTGATCTATGTTCAGTGAGAGACTCTCTCAAAAAAGCAAAAACAAACAAACAAAAAAACAAGGTGAGGAGACTGGAGAAAGACACCTGACTTTAACCTCAGGCCTCCACACTCACCTGATCAGTTGGACACACATGTGCATGCTCACACACGCACCCCCACACACACACACACCACTCACCCTCTTTGTTGCCTCTAGGGGCCTTTGAATTCTTCCCATCAGTCAAAATAACATCCATTCTTTCTCCATCACCAGACCAGTGAACAAAGAGTTAAACCAGCTCCTATCCACCTGTTCTTCCTGTACTAAGTCTGTTCAGACACTAAAGCTAAGGGGCCATTTCCATTTTGAGAATGAGGAAGTATTATCAGTTCTTCACAACAGGAATAATTGATCTTCTCAGTCCCAGCAGCATTTTCCAAAGCTTTTCCTCTTTGCTCCACACCAAATACAATTCTGGACCAATTTTAAAGCCATGTCCAAGGTCAGAAGGTCATTCAAAATCCTGTGTGTTAGCATCCAGAGGAATCTGGCTGTGCCCCTTGAGGACTTGACAGTGTGTCATGTCCTATGTCAAACCTGAGTGCAGGGCAGGAAGTACCTTGTCTCTTTAAAAGGCAAAATTCTGCCAGGCACAGGTGATGCACGCCTTTAATTCCAGCACTCGGAGGAGGCAGGGGCAGGCGGATCTCTGTGATTTCAAGGCCAGCCTAGTCTACAAGAACTAGTTCCAGGACAAGCTCCAAAGCCACTGAGAAACCCTGTCTCGAAAAATTTAAAAAAAAAAAAGTAAAACTCTGCCTACTTCTCCCTCTTTTTCCTCTTCCCCTTCTCTCTCTGCCTCTCTCTCTCTGCCTCTCTCTCTCTCTCTCTCTCTCTCCCTTTCTTTCCTCCACTCCCTACTTAAGTTCTGTCTGTATGGCTGTGGGCTCTCACCTGCCGTGATTTGGACTCACTTGTCGCCAAGGTCCCTCTTGCGCAGAATTATTACACTATGTGCCTTCTTGAGTGATAGGTTCATGTGCTCCTGGGTCCTTGTTATGACATTTCTTATCATGAACATACTGGCTGGTGAGTTAACTCAGAGACAACCGCGGGCAGGAAGACACGTCCACATTCCCCTAATCAACAGCTTTCAGTTGAAGTCATCGTGGAGGTGGGAAGGACACATATTCTGACGTCAATCTTGACCACTGGGGTCATCACTGGCATGTGATTGGCAGTAGGTAGGCTGTGGAGAATCTGACAATTCCCAGATCAGCCCAGTGCCGGGATGGGTTATTCTACCCTCATTGCCCAGAGCTCTCTGAGAAGCATCACATACCATGGTGGGACTGTTACTAAGTGTTTGGTGACTGAGACTGTGGGGGCCAGCCATAATAAGCTAAGTATGGGTAAGTCAGCCAAAGAAAGTTCTTTACTTCCAACCGTTATCACCTGCCAGAGTAGAACTTGGCCATCCATAATTTAGTAAGAGGCCTGAGTCTCAGTAGTTTACCCTGAGGCAATACCTGGTTGCAGGAGGAACCACAAGCAGAGATTACCCAACCACTGGCCCAAGAACAGACCATTCAAAGGAAATGCCTAACATCCAAACCGCTGTAGAAAGGATCACCTGCCAAAACACACTCACCAGGACACCCTAGACAAATGTCAGCCAATCAGGGGTCCTGAACCTCAGAAACCCTCAACCCCACCTTTACTACTATAAAAATCCAATTCTAATTGAGCTCGGGCTCTCCGGTTATTCCAATATGTTGGGCATGCGGAGAGACCAAGTTTGCAAACTTAATTAAAATAAAGGCTCTTTGCTTTTACATATGGAACTCTGTCTCCTTGTTGGCTTTTGCGGGGACTTAGCAGATTTTGGGCACAAGATGTTGTGCACTGTTGTCCCACAGGCTTCTCTACAGTGGGCCATGCTCTCGGTCAAAGGCCAAGAGCAGCAAGACAACCTCCCCTTGCTTCCAGGAAACAGAGAGCAAAAGTAGAATCAGTGAGCTGCAGGGAGCGGGAGAACACGGATGACTGGGGACAGTAACGGTGGAGGCTGGGAAGTTATACTAAGTTTTAATTACTGTGTTTCAGAGATCTATAAAACAAAAGTGCCTCTAGCCTGTAAGCCCCACCTGCCCAAGGACAGGTAACTTCCTGGAATGCTGGGGGCTATGGTTCAAGTAGGGCAACAAGCCACTGTGTTTTCACTTCTATAAACAAGGTTGGTTGCCCCAACTGCACATGATGTGCTTGGCCACACATAGGTGGGACGTATGTAGGCAAGAAGGAAGTTAGGATGTATGTTGGCTACATTGGATGAAGGCAGGAAACACAAAGCCTTGTAGGTTTTGCCTTTTAGGTACTGAACATAATTCAGGGCTATTCTTTGGGAACCCAGGACATGGATCTGGTCAGTGTGTATCTTCCGGGCCAGTAGTTAATAAGGCCTGCTTCAAATTTGGCTTAAAAGTTGTGGTAGTGGTCTCATTCTCATCCAGTGGGATTGTGTGAGGAGATTTCGGAGAGCTTGTGAGAAAACTCCAAGTAAATGAGGTAGGAGTTTTATAACCTGTTCCTCCACAACATGAATTTGTTCTTGGATATGCTTTTGTGTCCCTCCCAGGTGTGATATTAGGAGTGGGTTTACTTCAGCTAACCCATCGTCTCAGCTGTTACTATTCAGGATGTGCTCCAAAGCACAAGTAGTTCTCGTAACTATATACAGCCTAAACTCATGTGACCTTGCCCTTGTGACGGTATACAATTTAAACTCCAGTGAACTTTGCTCATATGACTTTGCCCAACCCTTAGGATATCCTCAGAATATAAATTATCCAATGCTCTGAATAAAGTTGGCTACTGCATGAGACTTCAGCCCGCCTCGTTTTCAGGTTCAACTCTCCCGGGTTCATACCACCAAACAGAGTAGCAACGGTGTTCCATGGAAAGGAAGGCTGAAGAACTCAGGGAACCAGAGAATGTTTAGCCAGACATGGTAGAAACAGGCCGGCTCTGCAGAGAGGGTGGGTAGCTGAGTGTGTAGTGCAAGGGGAAGGATGAAAAAATGCCCTGCAGCCTGCCAGGCATGTGGCTGTCATAGAGGAATGACAGGCAATGCACACACATCTGAGGGCCGAGCAGCACAAAGGGGCAAAGGGAAGCTTTCTAAAAGGAAGTGAATACCCAAAATAAGGAAGTGAAAGATCTATTTGACAAGAACTTTAAGGCATTGAAGAAAGAAATTGAAGAGGACACCAGAAAATAGAAGGATCTCCCTTGCTCTTGGATTGGGAGGATCAACATAGTAAAACTGGCAATTCTACCAAAGGCTATTTATAGATTCAATGCAATCCCCATCAAGGTCCCATCAAAATTCTTCACAGATCTTGAGAGGACAATAATCAACTTTATATGGAAAAACAAAAAACCCAGGATAGCCAAAACAATCTTATCCAATAAAGGAACTTCTGGAGGCATTACAATCCCTGACTTCAAATTCTATTACAGAGCTACAGTAATGAAAACAGCATGGTACTGGCATAAAAACAGAGAAGTCGACCAATGGAATCGTATAGAAGACCCGGTTTTTAGCCCACAAACCTATGAACACCTCATTTTCGATAAAGGAGCTAAAAGGATACAATGGAATAAAGAAAGCATCTTCAACAAATGGTGCTGGCACAACTGGATGTCAACCTGTAGAAGAATGAAAATAGACCCATATCTATCACCAAGCACAAAACTCAAGTCCAAATGGATCAAAGACCTCAATATCAGTCCGAACACACTGAACCTGATAGAAGAGAAAGTGGGAAGTACCCTACAACAGATGGGCACAGGAGATCGCTTCCTAAGTATAACCCCAGCAGCACAGACATTAAGGGCAACATTGAATAAATGGGACCTACTGAAACTGAGAAGCTTCTGTAAAGCAAAGGACACTGTCACTAAGACAAAAAGGCAACCTACGGACTGGGAGAAGATCTTCACCAACCCTGCAACAGACAAAGGTCTGATCTCCAAAATATATAAAGTACTCAAGAAACTAGACTTCAAAATGCTAATTAACCCAATTAAAAAATGGGGCACTGAACTGAACAGAGAATTCTTAACAGAAGAAGTTCAAATGGCCAAAAGATACTTAAGGTCATGCTCAACCTTCTTAGCAATCAGGGGAATGCAAATCAAAACAACTTTGAGATATCATCTTACACCTGTCAGAATGGCTAAAATCAAAAACACCAATGATAGCCTTTGCTGGAGAGGTTGTGGAGAAAGGGGTACCCTCATCCATTGCTGGTGGGAATGCAAACTTGTGCAACCACTCTGGAAATCAGTGTGGCGGTTTCTCAGGAAATTTGGGATCAACCTACCCCTGGACCCAGCAATACCACTCTTGGGAATATATCAAGAGATGCCCTATCATACGACAAAAGCATTTGTTCAACTATGTTCATAGCAGCATTATTTGTAATAGCCAGAACCTGGAAACAACCTAGATGTCCTTCAGTGGAAGAATGGATGAAGAAAGTGTGGAATATATACACATTAGAGTACTACTCTGCCATAAAAAACAATGACTTCTCGAATTTTGCATGTAAATGGATGGAAATAGAAGACACTATCCTGAGCGAGGTAACCCAGACCCAAAAAGAGGATCATGGGATGTACTCACTCATAATTGGTTTCTAGCCATAAATATAGGTCACTGAGTCTATAATTTGTGACCCTAAAGAAGCTAAATAAGAAGGTGAACCCAAAGAAAAACATATAGTTATTATCCCTGCTATGGGAAATAGACAAGATTGCTGGGCAAAAAATTGGGACCTTGGGGGTGGGGTGGGATGGGGGTAAGGGGAGATGGGGAGAGAAAAGTGAGAAGAGGAGGATGGGAGGTACTTGGGGAAACGGGATGATTGGGGATAAAACAAGGTTGGATAGAGGAGCAGAGAATCACATAACTTAATTAAGGGACCCACCTTAGGGTTGGTAAGAGACATGAACCTAGAGTGGCGCCCAGGTGCCCAGGGCAATGTCCCCAGATAGTTCCTTGGGCAGCTGAGGATAGGGAACCTGAAATGACCCTATCCTATAACCATACTGATGAATATCTTGCATATCACCATAGACCCTTCATCTAGCGATGGATGGAGATAGAGACAGAGACCCACACTGGAGCATTGGACTAAGCTCCCAAAGTCCCAATGAGGAGCAGGAAAGAGGGAGAACATGAGCATGGAAGTCAGGACCACGAGAGGTGCGCCCATCCACCGAGACAGTGGGGCTGATCTATTGGGAGCTAACCAAGGCCAGCTGGACTGTGACTGAAAAAGCATGGGATAAAACCGGACTCTCTGAACATGGCGGACAATGAGGGCTGATGAGAAGCCAAGGACAATGGCATGGGGTTTTGTTCCTACTTCATGTTCTGGCTTTGTGGGAGCCTAGCCAGTTTGGATGCTCACCTTCCTAGACCTGGATGGAGGGGAGAAGACCCTGGACTTTCCACAGGGCAGGGAACCCTGACTGCTCTTCAGACTGGAGAGGGAGGGGGAGAGGAGTGGGGGGAGGGGGAGGGAGAAAAACAATAAAATTAAAAGTTTAATTTTTAAATAAAAAAAGAAAAAAAAAAAGAAAGCCTAGCGTAAGAAGGGAGGGGGAAAACTGTTTATTAAGGGTTTATCAGAGGAAGAAGAGTCTACGGAAATACCAGGGAGACCAACAGCATGGATCACCATGCTCAGAACCAACCAGATAAAGAAGGGTGTCCATGTGAGGATGAGGACAGTCAACTGCTCCAATAGTCAGGTGGTTCTAAGGCCCATCTGCTGGGAAGCAGCTGGTGACCTTAGAGCAGCCCCAGGGGTTCCAGGAAGCAGGAGGACACAGAGAAGAGGCTGTGGCTATCTAGGAGATTTTTTCACTTGAGAGGCAAAAAGTCAACAGACCCAACAGCCTACTCAGCAGATGAAGAAGAAATAGAGATAGGCTTATGTGAAGGGTTGTTTAAAATTGGAGCAACTAAAGAACATTTCCAGAACAACAGAAAGTGCCCGTGAAGGGCAGTGTGGTATGATCTCACAGGGAGTGGCACTATTAGGAGGTGTGGCTTTGTTGGAGTGGGTATGGCCTTGTTGGAGGAAGCGTGTCACTGTGGGGACAGGTTTTGAGGATTCCTATGCCCAGTGTGTCAGCTGACTTTCCATTGACTGCAAGATGTGGCACTCTCAGCTCTAGTACAACATCTGCCTGCATTCTGCTATGTTCCCCGCCATGATGATAAAGACTGAACCTCTGAAATTGTAAGTGAGCCCCCTCAATTAAATGTTTTCTTTATAAGAGTTGCCAGGTGTCTCTTCACAGCAATAGAAACCAGAACTAAGACAGACTTCACAGCAACAGATTTAAAGAAAGTCAGATCATTTCAGCACTGGATGTGATAGGATCCTGAGCACAAAGTAAGAAAGAAGCAGAGCGGCAGAGATACACAGGAGCATAAAATTCTTGCTGCTCAAGGGTAAAGACCAGAGTTTGAGTCTCCAGAATCCATATAGATGCCAAGCATGCATGGAGAGACAGGGAGTCCTCTGTGGAAGCTGGCTAGCTAGACTAGCTGTATCCATGAACCCAGGGGTCCTGGCTCAATAAGGTGGACCTTGTCTTAGTTACTTTCCTACTGCTATGATGAGACCATGACCAAGGCAAACTACAGAAGAGTTTATTTGGATCTTACAGTTTCGGAGAGTCAGAGTGCACGATGTCCCTAACAGGAACGCAGACTGAGAGGCCGGGTACTGGAGCAGTAGCTGAGAGCTCAGTGTGTGTGTGTGGGGGGGGTAAGATACAAGGCTTCCCAAATAGTTCCACCCACTGGGAACAAAATATTCAAATATCCGAGATTATGGGGACCATTCTCATTCAAACCATCACAGACCTCAATTAAGAAAGATTCCAAATATCACCCTTGGATCAATGTGAAGGTGTACATACATGTTGCTTATAATGTAGTTCCTGTTTACTTAGGTACTATTATATCCTTCTGGGGTCCTTGAAGAGTTGAAGACAAATAGTTATAGTTTTTCTTAGTTATGATAAAAAAATAAATTAGATATGATGTTAAAGTTAAAACCTTCCTTTTCATTTAGACAGAAAAGGGAAGATGATGTTGGATTCCCCTCTGTATGTTGTGAATATGTTTTATTACCATTGGTTAATAAAGAAGCTGCTTCAGCCTATGGCAGGGCAGAAAAAAGCCAGGCAGGAAATTCGAACAGAGTTATAGAGAGAGAGTAGGTAGAGTCAGGGAGCCACCATGTAGATGCCAACAGAGACACAGCCAGAACCTTACCCAGTAAACCCCAGCCTCAAGGCAATACACAGATTAATAGAAATGGGTTAATTTAAGATGTAAGAGTTAGTTAATAAGAAGCCTGAGCTAACAGACCAAACAGTGTTATAATTAATAAAGTTTCTGTGTGATTATTCGGGTCTGGGTGATCGGGAAACAAATGAGCAGTCTCCATTTACATCAGAAGAAACTTTGAACTTCTAAACAATGTTAAGACTGCCGTAGACTACGGGAACTTTTGAAGTTGGACTGAATTCATTTTGTATTATGATATAGGCAACAGCCTGTGGGGGCCAGGGAGTGAAACATGGTGGTTTGAGCAAGAATGGCCTCTACGGCCTCATGTGTTTGAATGCTTAGTAGGATTAGGAGGTGTGGCCTTGATGAGTGGGATTTGAGGTATCAAAAACCCATGCCATGCCGGGCCAGTCTTTCTCTCTCTCCCTCCATCCCTCCCTTCCTGCTGCCTGTAGAACAGCATCTAAAGCTTTCAGCTCCAGGACCACGGCTGCTTATGAGCCACCATACTCCCTACTATGATGATAATGGACTAATCCTCTGAAATTTTAAGCAAGTTCCCAAATAAAATGTTTTCTTTTAAAAGAATCACCTTGGTCGCCAAGTGGCAGGGCTCACACCTTTAATCCCAGCACTCAGGTAGTGACTATGGTCAGAACTTGTTTCTGGTTGCTATTCGATGAGTCAGTTGAATGTTACTTGAAGCCTACTGCAGGGACAATAATGAGATGAAGGAGGTGGCAACTCCTCATTAACACAAAGTCAAAACTTTATTCTGATGAAATGTTATGAATTCTAAAACACTTCAGATCCCATACATTTTGGGTAAGCGTTACCTCTCCTATAAAGAAGTACTATGTGTTTTTTTGGAGTGTGTGCCTTCAGTTTGGAGGTACTCGATTCCACCTGCCAGGATGTGGATGCTACCCAGGCCCATCTCCTCCCCACCAGACACCTAGGGTGTTGCCTGCCTGGCGGACAAGCGGTGTCTAGACTGATGTCTGCTCATGACAGTTCTGAGGGGTCAGCCCTGCTGCAGAAGTACTCAGGGTCAGTGCATCCCACGCCCTTGTCCGTCCTGCTCTTTGCTTCCTTCCTGTGTTTATGAGAATGCTCTGGACGACCTTCCTGCATGCAAACCTCTGCCCTGGAGTCTGCATCCTGGGGAGCCTTGGCTAAGCTAGTTAAACGAAAGTGAGACATGGGGAGGAAAAGAGGCAACCAGAAAGCACGGAACTCTCCCGAAGATAAATAACGACACTTCCATTTCGAAGCTCAGTTGACGCTGGCCAGAATTTCACTAAAGTTCAGTATTTTTCTAAGTAATGTTAATTTCTTACACTTTATGAGACATAATAAAAGCGCATATACGTGTATATATGTGCACATATGCACATGTGCATTTGATGTGTGTGTGTGTGCGTGTGTATGCAGATTAAGAATGTAATCTCTTCTTGGTTCATCAACATGAAAGAAACAAAAATCATTTCAAATACCTACTTGTGATATTGGAACTCTCTTTAGAATTTCACCGGTAAAATTACTGCAACAGCCAAAGAAACCATCTCCTCCCAGCTAAAACTGGCTAATAAACAATATTGGGATCTTAATTTTTTCCAAAGACACAGGGCAGATGGTGTCGTGGTCACGAGAAAGACATTTAAAATGTCCCCTCAGCAAGAATTTAAAGGAACTTCCAGAAACCCTCGCTGACTCCTGGTTTCTAACGGCCGGACCCCAGCAGCTTACAAACAGCATTTTAGGGGAATGGCAAGGAGCTGACAGACCAGAGGCACCAAGAGTAATGGTAACTTAGACATCTCAGGTCTCCTCAGACTCTAAAGACAGCTGTGTGTCTTCAATACTCATTCCTCTATTAGTCCGTGTTCCCTCAGACACTCATTTCAATCTACTGGGATCTATCTCCATGTAGGATTCCAGTCATGGCAACAGATGTTAGTTCAATTCCTTCCCAATCAAACTCTGGGTAGATGTATTAGTTCCCTTTTTTGAAGTTGTGATAAAATACCGGGAAAGTAAGGGGAAAGGAGGCTGCTGGCTCACACCTACCCTGAAGACCCAGCTCGCAAAGCGATGCCAGCTACATTCAGAGCAGTCTTTCCTCCCTGGAAACACCCTCACAGGACACTCGGTGGTGTGTCTTATCAGTGCCCTAGGTGTTTCTTCATCAGTCAAGTCAACAGGGGAAACCAGCCATCACACTGGAGATTAATCCAAGAGGAAAGAGCCTGGTCCATTGTGGGACCCTTCCCGTGGTGTTCTGAATGAGAACGGCCCCCCACCATGGGCTCATATATTTCACCCCTAATATCTGACTGCGGGTTTTTATTGAGAACAATTAGAATTCGTGGTAAAACTATCTTTCTTGCTGTGGTAATACGGACGGACGGCTTGAGGTGCCCCAGGTCGGAGGAGATGAGCCTTGGGTAGGAGATGACCTCTTTCAGAAACGCCCACCAAGAAATAGCAGTACTGAAGTAGCAGTCTTCCAGTCACCAAGGACAGACAATTGTCACAATGATGAATGGCCCTGGAGGGTTTTCCTTTTCTGTTTAACACAAAGAATGACAACCTATTTCAAAACAGAAAGTAAAACAGTGATATCTGCTGAAGGTCCTTGGGAGCGGAGTCCACACAAAAATGAAATTTTAAATCAGAAACATTTGGAATCTGGGCTGAGAGAAATAAATAACTCACTAATTTCAGCACCGGCTTTAAGCTCTGATTGTCTTTCCCTCATTCAGGGAATATATTTCTTCTAGAAGTAAATATTTATTTCTATTGTTTCACAGGAAAGAAGCAGAAATACCAGCAACTATAATTTTGTGGCAACAACTGGCTGAGGATTTCACTTAACATAAACCTCTGGCCCCGCTGTGGCTTAGGGTTAGAATTACTTTTCTATTTGAAGCTGACAGAATTCGTGAGCATGGAGATAATCTTTCTCCCACCAACACTGTTGGACAGACTAACTGCCCATGGCCTCCCTTCAAGAACGCATGAGACACTGTGAGACGTTTACGATTAAGGCCAAAGCCTACTTTACGAGTACCTGTGGTGAAATATATCTTCGTCTTTCTTTTTCAGCTTTCTTGAAACACGTCTCAAGGACCATTTAGTATCATCTAACTGGCAATTTCTAGGCTGCTGAAACTGTTTCAAAGCCAAGCGACCAGTGCCTAAGGAATGACCTCTGAGGAGAGCCTCAGGCCTCCATATCATGTGCATACATGTGTGCCCCTTAACAGACATGAGAAAGGGATGAGAGAGGCCTAAAGCAGTCAGTATACATGCTGTTAAAGGTTCATTAGGACATGTATTCCCCCAAACTTACAGTGTACTTTTAACAAGAAACTCCTGTTTTGCAAATTTGCATAATCCAGCTGAATCCCACCCCACTCTTATGTGTAGCTATGACTATTTTATTATTATTATTATTGTTGTTGTTGTTGTTGTTCTGCAAGATGTTGAACATGAAAGAAGAAGCAACACTGAGTACATCTGTGACAGATGTGAATACTGAGCCTGGAGACTCAGAATTCAAGAGCCCTCTTACTCCCAAGGGTGCGTTCACTGTCAAGAGAAATAATGGCCCTCACATCCTGGGAGGAAAAGGGTAACGTGAACAGCCCTGTCCCAGCATAGAGCAACTGCCTTCTGTGGTGCTTACTTAAGGGCGGTTCTGTAGTGGTAGATGGCTTCCTTGTTCCGGCCTTGGTCTTTTAGGAAGTTGGCGTAGTTGTAATGAACCTTCGCATTGTGGGGCAGAGTCTGAACTCCAGACCTACAGAGGACATTAAAAAGGAAAAAAAAAAAACAAGAATCACACTACTGTCAGGTTCTTTTGTGTTCTGTTCCCAGCTTCATGAGCTGCCTTTGAATGCCAACGGTTCTCACATCCAACAGGTTTCTGAGTGTTGTGAATTACGTGAGTGACTGCACAGGGAAGGAGTGAAGGCCTTGGCCAGGTTTGCACAACTGGATGATGAACGAGATGCTCTCTGCAGGGAAGCATGGGGCCCCTTCTCTCTACTGGAGACACACCTAGGGCTTGGTAAGGTGTGGTCATCTGGGCTGAGGCTCTCTGTCAGGGAGTAGCAGAACCTGGCTGCAGACATGAAGGAGCAGAACACCACCCAGACACAAAGCCTTGAACTGTCCAGCCCGGTCTGCCCTTGCATCTTAGAGTGCAGTGGGCAGAGGATCTGATGTAAGAGACGAGGTAGCTAAGTCAGACCCTGCAGAAGATGATACAGACACTGCCCCTTGTTGAGGGATTCCGGGCATGCCCTTCTCTCTCATGTCTGCCGCAGGTGAAGGCTTTTTACTTATGGATAGAAAGTGAAGTGGCCTAAGTGATGTGTCTGCAATACAAAGGCACAAGAAGGTGAGGCGAGGTGGACTCCATAAAGTGAGAACGCACAGCTCAGCACCAACACTGCCCTTCAAGACACAAGACAAGATCTGACAAACGCTGGCTTCACTCTGTGGCTTCTCTCTCTCTCTCTCTCTCTCTCTCTCTCTCTCTCTCTCTCTCTTCCCACATGCTGGCTTCCTCTTTTGGCATCAAGACACTGACTGATCCCATGGCTGGCCCACGTGCTGGCTTTCTCTTTTGGCATCAAGACACTGACTGACCCCGTGGCTGGCCCACGTGCTGGCTTCCTCTTTTGGCATCAAGACACTGACTGACCCCATGGCTGGCCCAGAGTCTAGAATGTATGCAGCATCCCAGAAGTCTGGTGGCTTAAACCAGTCTACAGAAGTAAACGCTACAGTCCTTCAGCATCTGTGTGGTGCTCACTCGGCACCATGCTGTGCCAGGGGCTGGGAGATAAAATGGCCAGGGAGCCTATTCTCAGGATCTTACAAGGGTGAGGCCATGCGGGCAGTTAGGAGAAAGAAATTCTTATAAGTGGGTAGGGTTCAACAAATCACAGTGAGCTCAGCCCAGAATAGCAGCAGAACTGAGCAGCCAATAGAGGTGAAGCTCCGAGGATAATTTGTTTGTCCTTCCTTCCTTCAGTTAACCCTTCTTTTTGTTTTCTTTCTCCTTCCTTCCTTCCTTCCTTCCTTCCTTCTTCCCTCCCTCCCTCCCTCCCTCCCTCCCTCCCTCCCTCCCTCCCTCCCTCCCTTCCTTCCTTCCTTCCTTCCTTTCAGTAATTTGAGATTGAGTACAAACACGAATCATTACCAGAGGGCTGAATGTAGGCTGACATCCCTATTGATATGATTTATTGACATTAATCTTGCCATATCAAGTCTATGCTAACTTAAATTATTAAAGAAATAATTATTCTATAATTGATGAAATGAAGTTTGTGGAAGCATCAAACGCCTTGCTTAAGCAAGTGGTAGGTCAGGCAGTGGTAGCAGACACCTTAATCCCAGCACTCAGAAGGCAGAGGCAAGTAGATCTCTGTGAGTTCGAGGCCGGCTTGGTCTACAGAGTGAATTCCAGGACAGTCAGAGCTACACAGAGAAACTCTTTCTCAAAACCCCCCCCCCAAAAAAAACAAACTAAAACAACAACAACAGCAGCAACAAAGCAAGTGAGAGTCCGTTCAGCTAACCACAAGGAAACATCACTGCTTACGTGGCTTAAGGGGCACACTGCTGGACCATGTGATGACTCTATCTTCAGTCCTTTGCAGAACTTCTGTGCTGTGTCTAAGGATGGCTGAATTGGTTTCTGTTCCCACCTGGAGTCTCTGCCAGGGCTCCGTTTTCTAACCAGGCCCTCGGCTGCACTTATCCCTGGCATGTTGAAAACAACCATTCTGTGGAGCCCAAGCTCTCGGTTCACGCTAATGACCCCACGAACATCACACCCAGCTATAGGAGCCTTGTGGTTTGATGTGGCCCCATTTCTTCATTTCTGCTTCTGTTGGCCTGTGCTTACCCTTCATTGTGACATCTAAGAAATCACTGCCAGGGTCAGTATCAAATAGCTTCCCCCTTATTCACCATAATCAAGACATACTAACATAAGACTGTTGGGGATATTATTTTAAGGTGTGCGACTTTGCTTTTGCTGCATTTGTTTTATTCTGTAAAACTCTGCTACTTTGTCTAAAACACATGATGGTCTAAAAAAAAAGAGCTAAACGGCCAACGGTGAGGCAGGAGCAAGGATAGGCGGGGCTGGCAGGCAGAGATTAAAACAGAAGGAGAAATAAGGCGGGGGGGGGGGCGGGGACAAAAGAACAAGGAGTAAGAGTGAAAGTAAGATATACAGAAATAAGAAAGACAAAAGCCCAGAGGGAAAAGGCATATGGGATAACTCATATAAAGCTGGCAAGAAACAAGCCAAGCTAAGGCCAGGTATTCATAACTAAGAATAAGCCTCTATATGTATCTTATTTGGGAGCTGGGTGGCAGGACCCCAAAAAAGAGCAAAATCATCGCACTACAAGGCCCATGAATAGATGAACAAAAAAATCAAACTGTGACTTATATGTACAACAGAATATTATTCAGCTTTACAAAGGGAGGTTGTGCATTGCATGACACCAGAGTGGGCCTGGAAGACATTGTAAAAGCCACAGGTAGGAAACATGCTGTGTGCAGAAGAATTCAAACCACAGGAGCAGAGAACAGAACGGTGATAACAGAAAGAAGAGAGGGAGAAAAATGCAAACCCAGTTAGGTGGGGGTGATCCTAGTGTTTGCTCTGGGCACCCACCATTAAAACATCGTAAATTCTGTTTATTTCTATCATGCCAATGAGAGACTTGAGGACCATAATGTTCACCAAAACCAGATTAGTGTGGTTGTGCACACCTCCTAAGTGCCGAGGTCGCAGCGTCATGCCAATGATCAGCATTCTGTTTTGTTTTTTAAGACTTATTTTATGTGTATATGGGCTTTGCCGTCACGTAGTCTATGCAGTGCCCTCAGAGGCCAGCAGAGGGCATCTGACTCCTTGGATCAGGAGTTACAGGTGGTTGTGAGCTGTCACCTGGGTGTCAGGAACCCAGGTCCTCTGGAAGAGCAGCCAGTGCTCTTAACCACTGAGTTGTCTCTCCAGCCCGTACCACACAGCATTTAACACATGCATTTCCCATGTCTCCCTCACACCTCTTATTGGTAGAGGACTTGAGAAATAGAAGAAAGGGAAAAAAAAAACATAACACAACAACAACAAAGCAGACACCTTCGTCAGACATCTCTCCAGGGTTTAGAACACCAGCTTATTTAGTTCACGTTACTGAAGAGCAAGATGGTAGAACCATCTCAAATTCGTAGCTAGGGACTAAACATTAAGGCATTACTAATGGCAGCCAGAGCATCAGAGCAAAGCAAAGGGGAGCTAAATCGCTCCTCTGTTTTGGACTCTGCGTTGGTCCACGGTTTCACCCTGTCACAACAGATGGTGATGCTTGCGTATTGCTCATCTTCAGTCAAACACTGGGCCAAGGGCCCACCTACCACGTATCATCATTTCATTCTAGGGCAGATGCCAACTGCTGTACCCTGTCATACAGATGAAGAGGCCAGAGTCCTGGTAAGTACTTAGGTAGAAATTCCAACCAAAGCCAAGGTCAAGCTCATTCCCAGAGTTGGGGAGTAGCTGATGCTGAGAGAGAGGATTCCAGCAACATTTGCTCTAAGCTGGCTCCCAGGCCCTCCAAGGCGTCCTCCTCTCCCAGTGTCCTTCCCCTCTGTCTGTCATCCTGTGTCCTTCTCCTCTACGTTTGGATGATAAGCACCGTTTTCTCTATTTTTCCATGAACTTTAAGAGATTTGCCCCAGAGAAGCAGTTAAGCAGGTGAACTTAGCATGCCGTCAGAAAGCCTAACTCCCGATGCTGCCTTCACTCAGTCCTGCCTCAGCAGCTGGCAGTGAAGTGTCCAAGTGGGCTCAGCGTTATTCCTCACAGAGGAAGTCGCATACACATCCAGCTTTAATGAAGAAAAGACTCTACAAGCCTCCAGCTTTCCCAGGACTTAGACAGTGTCAAAGTCTTATTTAAAGTTATCAGTTGTTTTGATTGCTCCTGACACAAAAACTCACCTGATCTTCAAAGGCCTCCCCGGCCAAAGTCCCTTTCAGCACAGCCGTGGGATGGTTGTATTATAGTGACCAACTACTCACTCCCAACAAACTTCCACCGAAAGGGACAGAAAGTTTGGGCTGCAAAGTCAGCGTGTGCTCCAGTCCTGTCGTTGTTGCTGTTTTTACTTATTTCTTAACTACTGGAATTAGTTGCAGTGGGTTTGAACTCTAGGTTACTGTCCTTGGAGCAAACACTGCCTCCCACCCCCGAAACCTAAGTTGCTTTGATTATGGAGTAAATATCATATAAGACGCCATTCCCAATGTGTGGCTTTCTTCAGGGGAAGTGCTGGACACAGTAGCAGAACGGCTGGAAAGTGTTCCATAAAAAGTCAACCACTGAAAGTGAGAGAAAGATTAAACCGAGAGACCAGCAGGAAGCTCTGTGTCTAAACTTCAATGCTCCCAGACTGAGGCATGAGGAGGGAGGGGCCTGTGTTCTGTGAGGACCACAGTGAATGAGGCGGCTAGGGTAAAGCCCGAGAGCTCTTTATCAGGTCTGCGAAGGAAACAACACATTTAAACAAGCAGAAACGAAACAGCTGCAAGGTAGAAAGAGTCTTTGTCTTCAGTGGTCTATCCTTGGGTAAACCTTCAGCTATGAACAATCCTAAGGGACTCACTGGGCCACCACAAAGGGAAGGGGGCTGGAGAGGTCCAGACGTGCAGAGAGGAGCTGCTCTTACAGCGGCCCTGTGCCTGATTCCCAGCACCCACGTCCATGTGATGACTCCCAGCCACTTGTAACTCCAGGGTATTAGTGTGGAAGGAGGTGATCACTGGACAGGACACAGAAGACTGAACAGAGAATAAGAGTGGTCAAAATTCCTTGTGTTCACGCAGAGAGTGTCAACACGAAACCATTGTTACGTCTGATAAACAAAGAGCCTTACCCCACAGCAGTCGCCCTGTGGGAACCAGCGCTGCAATGACACCCAGACAGGCACACTAAGGTAGCTACACTAAAAATGCCTATGTTGCAGGGTAGTAAGATCAAACACATTCTTCTCTCTCTCTCTCTCTCTCTCTCTCTCTCTCTCTCTCTCTCTCTCTCT
>JABTXL010004573.1:1257713-1300301 GCA_025134845.1 Neodon shergylaensis | reverse complement strand
AACCTGTCCTCTGTGTGCACACACCTGCACATGCACACACAAGTGCTATCAACCTGTCCTCTGTGTGTGCACACACCTACACATGCACATACAAGTGCTATCAACCTATTCTCTGTGTGTGCACACACCTGCACACACACATACAAGTGCTCACTATCAACCTGTCTGTCCTCTGTGTGTACACACACCTGCACATGCACATCCAAGTGTTCACTATCAACCTGTCCTCTGTGTGCACATACCTGTACATGCGCATATACACATGCACACACAAGTGAAGATTACCTTTCAAAATACTAAATCAGGGCATCCACTGTGGATACTAGAGTTCACTGAGAATCACACACACACCTGGAAACACGATTTGTAGGTTTCAACTCCAGAGGAAGGAGGCAGAGGAACTTTACAGGAGCATAAGCCATCATCCACAAACAGAAAGCAGTGGGAAAGGCTTGGCTACAGGGCTCTGATTTTCAGATGGCCACTGAAAAAAAAAGATGTATTTCTAGTGTGTTTCCTGCTCCACTGTACCACAGAGAAGTCAGCAGCAGCAACAGCAGGAGGACTGAGAAGCAGCTGCAAAAGGAAAATGAAGACTGGGGACCTTGGACTTGGTCTCAGCACCCTTAAAAGAACTGCCTTTTTTTTTTTTAAAGGAATCAGTTTTTGGTAAAATTTCAGGTACCTTTAAAGGCATTCATTACATCTCTCAAGTTTAAAGACTGTGAAGGGTGTGACCCCAGTGTTAGCTACTCTCTGATGCTAGCCGCTCTTCCAACTCTTCATTAGCGTTCAGCTATAACTGCCAGGGTTAGCTTGTTAAGGTCAGGTTTTTTGGGGCTGTTCGTGTGTCTAGAAATGAGCTCGAACTGGGCTATCTGAGGATTTCTGATGGTTAGATAAAGCCAGCATTCCTCAGGAACTTGTGAAACCAGTTCCCATCTGCTGGAAGGAGTCATTTCTCTTGCTTCTGGCAGAAGGGACATATGGTTCCATTGATCTATACCTGAGGCTACAGATCAAAGTCCGTGCTGGCCTCTGGCTTCCTCAGCTCCTACTCACAAAGCCTGTGATCTCATTCTGGCCCTTCTCACCTTAGATCCTGCTCTCCTTAAACCCTGACTATACACACTATTCTCACTGTTCTCCCCCCCCCTCTACACTATACTCTCTTCTGCTATTCTCCCCTTTCTCTCAAATACAGCCCTGGCTATGCCCAGTCTGCTTCCTTTTCTCTTTGCTCTGGACTCTTCCAGATGCCTCTTGATACTTTCTCTCTCTTATGCACAATAGAAACCTTTCCCTTAACCATGCCGTGAAAGGTCATGTCGGCAGTTTCTTTACCGTGCCCCCTCTTATACAGTTAAACTAGTGATTTCGCTCCTGCCCTTCTGTGACACCTAAACACACAAACTCTGCCTATTTCTGTGGTGGTGTCTGTTTTGTGATTTGAATTAGGACTGTCACCCACAGGTTCAGGCGTTTGAACCCAGCTATTCTGGGAGACTGACGCTTTAGAAGGCAGAGTCCAGCTGGAGGAAGTGGGGTGGCTGGGTGGAGGCCCTTGGCTAATCTCCCTGCCCCATCTCTGCCCCCTGATCTGCCCAGGTGAGCAGGCAGATGGTCCCTGTCACTGGGGATGAAGGGAGACTGGATAAGGGTGAGGTAGAGGGTTGACGCGCATAAATAAAAATAACTTCATATACATTCTGACTGTTTGGACAAGCCTTGGTCTTGAGTGACAGAGACATAAGAAGCAGCCAGTGGCTTTCTTTGTGTTGACTCTGCTGTTTATACACAGGATCCCTTTTGTATTCTTGGAGTTGTGCTGACATTTTCAGGATGATAGTGACCATGACAATGAGCAGACTCTGCAAACAGTTGGATATATTCGGTGTCCCCTGTGAGGGCTACTGGGCTGTGTGAGGAGGCACAGGGTGCCCTGGTCCTGACCTCACAGCAGGGTGCAGGAGGGGAGGGGACAGACACAGGTGAGCAGCAGAGCTCACCATCCACCCTGGCCCCTCCTCCTCCGAGGACTTGGGGTGGCTCCTCTTACACCTCCAGCACAGAGGACTGGGCTTCACGTGAGGTATGTGGCCATGAGTTTAAAGCGTGATTACCATATGAAATCAGAATCACAGAAGAGGAGCCACATCTTTACCACACAGGGCGCAATGATGTGAAGTGCGGGAGGGAGAGCAGCGGAGGGTCTCTGAGGATGGTCCTCCGCGCACTGGTCTCTCCTCACCCTGTCTGAAGGGAAGGGTTACAGGGGAAAGTCCAGTTCTGTAGTACTGGTCAAGGGCAAACAGAAAAGATTACTACCTGGGATCAGTGTGGCCACGGTTAACAAGGTGGCAGAAGGAGGAGCTAGTGAGACAGGCTGGAAGGCTGCCCTGGCTGAGCCTGCTTTGGAACTGACCTCGTACACGGGACCTTGGCAACACAGTCTGGAGCCTCGACTGCCAAGGTGCCCAAACGCACCACCCAGAAGGCCTGAGGCGAGCTAGGAAAGACGGAGTCCCTGTCATCCCGTGAGAAGAATGTCTGTGAGCTGAGGAAAAGTGAGTGGGGAAGTGTTGTGCGCGGAGAATGGGAACGGAACGGAGACACGCCAGCAGAAGGGAAGGGAAAGGCAGCGTGGGCGCAGGCCGCTCGCTATTAAATGCCATCTTCATCCTCCAGGCTCACTGCTATTTTAATATCCACTGTATTGAAACACAGTGTTTATCTCATCAGGTTTCGTAAGGGGCATTCTATAACCCGGTGATCCACGTGTCACAATAATATGATAGCCTATTATCTGAATGAGCAGAACGCAAAATAATTCCTAGCAATCCTGGAGTCATGTCTAGTTCGACTGTATGGCTCTACAATAGAATAATTTTGTGCCGCGGGGTTGGCTAATTTCTGTTTCAAGGATAGAGCTATGGCAGATCACGTGGGTGGCAAAGCTTCAGATGTCTTGTTCTTTAAAACAGGAAAAAGCAACAGCAAGGTGTGCCTTCTTTGGTCTGTCTGTCTGTGGGGGGGTGTGTCCACTTGACTGCTCTGATTCCTATTCTCAATGAGGCTGGGGATGTCAAGGCACAGATAACCCTTTCCAACGGTTGCTCTTCCTCCAGTCCTGCCTCCTTGAGAATATGGGACCCTACTTAGAGACGTGAGGAGGGACTCTCCTCATCCCCGGTGCCTACTCTTGGAGGAGTAGAGAGATGAGGATTGTGATGTGGACTAGCGAGAAGCAAAGCAAGGCTGAGAACTGATACTAAAGGCAGTCCCAGGAATGAAGGCAGCTGCCTCTTCAGCGGAGGGGGTGCAGTGGCTTCCTTCCCACAGGAGGCCCCCCTAAGCCCCTACTGCTGCAATGCTCCAGCTACAGCATCCCCTCCCTATGCGCCCGAGGGCGAGGCTTGCTTCCCAGGTCTCAGAGCTGCAGTCAGTGACTTGTTCTCATCTCCAGGAAACCATCCCGAGACTGGGGTAGAAACACAGACAGGCACAAACCTCTGACCTCTGACAGAAAAGAAAAATAAAACCTGAGGCCCATGCTCAGAGGAGGGGCAGAAGGTGGAACCTCTACTTCATGACCCATCTTTGTCACTGTGGGCCATCAGCCAAGTCAGGTGACCACCTTTCCTTGCCCTCTTTTTACCCAATTTTTCTTCTATAGCGATTCTGCAAGGCTACAGTCCTTAAAATCAAACTCATTACTCCTGAAAACCACTGGGCAGCATTTCCCATCACTCACAGGACTATTTTAGGGGACTGGTCATAGGAAGGAAGTTATTAAGAGGAGACCCAGTGAGAAGAAGCTCCCTAAACATGGGGTGCTTTCTTAAGGTTGTAAAGTTTGTACAAGCCATAAAGACAAGCCCCAGGGCATGTTTATCCCACAGGTCTCCTGGGGTAAATTCCTACATGGATGGCCTAGTCTTCCTCTCTGCAGTACAGACCTACCTTCAGCAAAACCAACTCACTGTGTGAGAGCAAACTAATAACTTTAAAGTTTATTATTAAGAAAATGATTTTACTTTAAATTTTGTTGTTAGAAAGAACTTGAGCCAACGATGAAAAATTCTAGACTGTTCTCCACATTCTGTCACAGAAGCTTGAATGTCTCCCTGGAGAATACAAGTAAAGAGGAGAAGGAAGAGGAGGAGGAAAGGGAAGATGGGGAGAGGAGAAAAGACGAGGAGGGAGAGCAGCAGTGAGGAGGAGGAGGAGGAGGAGGAGGAGGAGGAGGAGGAGAGAGAGGAGAACGAGGGAGACCCAACACTTGAAAGACCCCCACTCCAGCTATGCAGCCCCTGTAACGCCATTTCGCAAGGCTTAAAACGCCCCACCCGAGGTCAGGGCAAGATCGGAAAGCTTGCCACAGCTTATCTGTGGTTGAACATCTGGTCCTGAGTCAGGGACGGAGAGTATCAGTAACGCCCCACACCCTGAGCTCTTGCCCCACACACCCTGAGGAACTTGTCCATGAGTTAACCCTGGCCTCATTCAAACTAACCAATAACATGCATCTCGCTTCTGTGCCCGCGCTTATGCTCCCCTATCCCTATAAAAAGCCCTCTCCCTAGCCTAGGGGCGCGCAAGTCTTCAGAGAGACTTTGTCGCCCTGGGCGCCTGTGTATCCAAATAAAGCCTCTTGCTGATTGCATCCACACAAGTGGTCTCGACTGATTCCTGGGTGAGGGGTCTCTCCTGAGGGAAGACTCTCCTTGGGGGTCTTTCACACTGAAGCAGGAGACAGAATTAGCTCTACAGAACCTCTGCTGGGAACATAAGACAGGGCAGCCAGTGCACGGGAAGGGATGGTCTGCAGGAAGTTAACGATGAAGCCGTTCCATGAATCCACAATATGCCGAAGAGAGAGGAAGCATATGTCACTGGCTGACTGGCTGGAATGTCTGGCCAGCAAACCCAGGGATCCTCCTGTCTCCACTTCCCTGGTGCCAATACAACAGGCGCATGCCACATCCACCCTGGAATCCAAGCTCTGGACTTCACACTTTCACTGAAGGCACCGTGACAGCTGAGTCATCCCAGTCCTGTATTTTTTGAGAATACTGAGAGTTTTGGTCAGAATTTTAAAATTGTTGCTATTGTTTCTTTGTTTTGGTTTTGGTTTCTGTGTGGATCTCTGGGTATCTCTGCTGTGCCTGGCTGGTTTTGTGGCAGCCAATGATTTGAACAAAAATTATATAGAGATAACTCCCACTAGTGAATGTCTGCCCTCCGCTGCTGAACCTGCGTGCGTGGAAAGAATACTTTCAGACTTGCCCCAAACAAGTCTCATGCTCCACAGAGTTTCACATCCACATATAATGGCCTAGCTGTCGTCATAAGACTGGGAGAGGCTTTGGGGCAGCAATCTGCAGCTTCCTCACTTACACAACCTCCTCCTTAAATCCTAACTGCCGGCCAGGTCTGTAACACTTGCCTGTAATCCCAGGGGATCAGAGGCAGGGGATCAAGAGCTCAAGGTCATCTGCAGACACAAATGGAGTTCAAGGTCAGCCTGAGCTACAGGAGTCTCAGTCTCAAAACACTGAACAAACAAAAATTCTAGCTGTTATTGCTTTTCTCCACAATTCAATCAGCTACTTCCAGCCAGGAGACTTGTGAATTCTTATCACCAAGTCTGGGAGGATGAGAATAACCCAGGTGAGAAGTATTTCGTCAAGGTAGTGGCAATTTCCCATCAATCAATATTTTCTAGTTTCTTCTACCTTTTCTATCCTTTAAATGATTGAGCTCAATAATTTCGTTTAGTTTTGTATTTTTTTTCTGACTGGAGAAGAAATCATCAAATTTAATATAATGAAGTGGATATGGAGTCTCAATCATACCTTAAACATTTGTAAGTATATTATTTATTAAGATTTCATTTATTATGACATTATATCAAATAAATTCCTTCAAATATTAGCCAACCATACCAGGAGGAAAATTTTATTTTTACAAAGTATCTAGACATAATCAAAGAAATTATACAGAGCTGGAAATATGGCTCAGTGGCTAAGAAAAAATGTTATTCTGTTGGTTCCCAGCACCCTGTCAGCTAGCTCACAACTGCCTGTAACTCCAGCTCCAGGGGATCTGACACCTTTTTCTGGCCACCACAGGCATCTATACACACGTGGCATACCCACGTAGAGACACATACATATACACATAAATGAAAACAAATCTTTTAAATAAACATATGATAAAATTAAGACAGGTATGGTCTATTAACCCAGCTAAAGACTTTTTAATATATATTACCTTATTAGGAAAACTTAATTTGCAAAGTTCTGTGAGCAAGTAACATGTGATTTTGACCCAGACCCCCACTACAGAAAGGCGTGGCAGTGACTGAGATGGTCTGTTTTCAACATGAGAGTCCATTTGCTCTCAGAGATTACCTTGAAGGCCGCCATGCAGTGCAGGCTCAGTAAGGCCATCACCACTGCCAGCAGGATGGTAGCAAGGTTCCTCACATCCCATACGGTCTCCACCAGAGGGATACTGCCCACTTGCCAGTCGTAGCACAGGGTGATGGGTGCCAGCAGAAGCCACACATTGAAGGCCAGGAGGTAGGAATAGGTAAGGAACCTATGAAGAGAACAGTTGTGAAATACAACGACCCACATCTTGCAAACACCTGCTCACCACAGTTCTAGGAAATAGCATGTCTGTTCTGTCATTGTTTGTGGTAGAGGAAGACAGGGAAAGACACCAAACTGTTAAATTAATCACCTCGGAACTTATCTCACAGTTTCTAGCCACCGCGTTGGGTGCTGACTTCAACAGAAAGCAAATAAGGCATAGTTCCTCTGGAAGTTAATTAAATTTATCACACGGGTAAATGCCATGAAGGAAACCCTGATGAAGGCAAGTGGCAAACACACTCTTGCCTTGTGGGAAACCCTGCTTCTTAGAACATCTCATCTAGTTACTGTCCAGAATCTTACAATACATCTTGATAGCAGATTGATCCAGATCACACTGTTTTAGAAAGTAAAGTATTTGTGGTAGGGTGATTAAATCTCTTATTCACAGTTGGTAGGGTAGGGGACATGGGGGCAGGAAGACAATGGGTGGGTTCTTATCCCCACTTTCTGCCTAGGACAAGGCTCTAAGGTGTCTTCTTTGGGGTTAGAGGAAGGTGAGTTCACCCAAATCCATTGAGCCTGCACAGTCATTAGGCAGCATCCAAGGTTCTAGAAAACTTCAGGGCTCTCAGGACAGAAAGGGTCTGTCCAAACCTTTGCACTAGGAGGTTAGCAACTGCCACAGGGCTTCTAGCTACAAAAAGCCCCATGCTGAGAGGATCTGAACACCCCAATCTCCATGAAAATGCTTGCCTGAGTAACTGGATGGCTGAGCAGAGAATTTGTTCTTTGTTCTAGTCAATACCTGACAGCCTCTCTAAGCATCCCTGTTGACTGTTTATAAAGGGGTTTAGGATTGTGTCTGTGTGTACCTTAAAATTGGAGAAAAAAAAACAGCTTAGCAGGCAGAGTCCTTGGCACACAAGCATGAAGACCCAAACTGGATCCCCAGAATTTACTTTAAAAAGCCAGGCACGGTGACAAGCTTCTGTAACACCAATGCTGGCCAGGTGGAAACAGGAAAATCCCCAGAGTTCTGTGGGCAGCTAGCAAAACCTACTTAGTGAGTTCTAGGCCAGTGAGAGACCCCATCTCAATGGAGGTGGACAATGTTTCTTATGTAGAAGGTGACCTGTGGCCTCCATACACATTTATTCCTATATCCACAGGCACGCACACACACATGCACATGTGCACACACACACACGTGCACACACATACGCATGCACACACACATGCGCATACACACATACACAAATGCCTTATTAAACAAACAAAGAAGCAAACACACCCAGAATTATCATTCTCCAGGACCTAAGAGCCATGCTTTAAACTTCAACCAACAAGGAAGGCCAAGGCATCTGTCTCCAGTGTAGTGGGTGTGTGTGGAGGAGGGAGGGCAGGCAGGCTCTAACTTAGTAACTTCCAGCGAGCAGATAAAGATGACACCTTCACACAAATCAGAATGGACTCAGATCTTGCCCTTATTGTCAACAGTTACTAAATAAGACCTGCTTTTACCACTGTAAGTGATGGGCTACCTGGTTTGTTTATGACACCCATATGGAATTAAATAGAAACAGGTCACACCTTGTCTCCAAGGACTATACAATACAATAATGCAAATAATACCCTCTGAAAGACGGGGGGGGGGGGGGGGGGGGGTGAGATGAATGTCATCTCGGGGCTCAAAGAAGAGCTCTCCCACAGGAAGGCTTCTTGGGAGGGCACAAGAGGTCAGGCTAGAATATCTGAGTCATCCTCTGTGACTTGATATGATTTCTAATCCCAGAGGAGTCGTGCTGATCGGTGTGTCTGAAGGACACCTCCACAGGGTTTTAAATGAAGCAGCAAGACTCATCTTGAATTTGGGGAGCACCATTCTATGGGCTGTGGTACCAGACTAAATAAAAACTATGATATTAATGGGTGATAGAGCTGGATACAGAACCTCATCGTTAAGTTTTAAAATGATAGTGTTACAAGATGGAAGGACACCATGTGAAATAAACCAGTTGAGCTTATCAAAGTCACAATTTCGGATTTGCTTCAGTATAACTGACCAGGCACAGAAGGGAAGAGAATGGGCCAGATGGTTGAGGGTTGGGAGTGCCCACACTGACAACGGTGGGGGTGTTCACATGCCACTGTCTCTCCTTTTGTGTGTGGGATATCTTTCACGATGAAAACCTTAAACGTATTCTAGCTACGTTTGGCCCCTAGGCTATTTGCTAACTCTATGTAGGGTTTCTTGTTTGAAGTCCATATGTTTGCTTTGCCCCGCAAGTTCCCTTCCCTTGCTTGTTTTCTAGAACTGCAATGTTGTGCCAACTAAAAAAGAAAACTAAGATTCATATTTTTTTAAAGTTATAGTCTTAATGGGAACAGAGTAAATCACGGATGAGAAGAAGCCACTGATTTCCAATTTGTATGGATTCTGATCGTGTAGCTAGCAAACTCTTTAAGCGTTTTCCAAGATACGGACATAGCAGCAGAAAAATGTTTTGCAAATACAAGCAACAAAGAAGCCATTTGGAATCACTCCAAAAGCTAATTATCTTTTAGGGAGGGCTATTTGAGCTAACTGTGATCAACAATTACAAGATTTCTTTTTAACTCCTTCTCTGTGAATTACATTCAAACTACTAAAATTCCAAAATGAAATAAATAGCCTGTGAATCGTGTCTGCTCTGCTGGGTTCCCGTTTTTTTTAAAAAGCAAGAGCAAAAACAAAATGAATTATTTACCAAGTTTCTACTATAAATCCCATTAATGGAGGAACCCACAAAAATATCTTGCCAACCAAACAGAATGTGCAACTCAGAGAACTGGAAATTCAATGTAAACAATTTTATGATTCATTTTTATTAAGAACCCAGGAACAACTGAAGGAGAGTTTCATAGCCAGAAGTGGTGGCACTTGTCTATAATCCCAGAACTTGGGAAACTGAGGCAGGAGGATCACTGTGACTTTAACACCAGCCTGCACTACTGTCATGGTTAGCCTTAACTTCCAACTTGATACAGTCTAGAGTCACCTGACAAGGAGAAACCTAAACTGAGGGATTGCCTAGATCAGGTTGGTCTGTGGGCAGAACAATGAGGGATTGTCCTGACCACTGATTGGTATAACAGGACCTAGCCCACTGTGAGCACCAGGCCAGCCAGGGTTAGGAGTGAGAGAGAGGTCATGTCAAAACCACAAAATGACAGAAAGATGATATCACAGAAATATACAAAAAGGACAAGCTTCTTAGGGGAAGAGCCCCTGCCAAACTGCCCCCTACTGAAACTGTGTGGCTCTGGGAACCTAATTGCTCGTTTTTGTGAGGAAAAGAATTTGCGATTTAAAAGCAGAATCCCACAAGAATTGTGCCTTTGCCTCTGAGTGAACATTTCTGGTTAGGACAGAGGATAAACCCACCACTCTCCTTGTCTAGACAGAGGCCTATGGCTGGGACATAGGGACAAAACCAAACCACAAACATCAGTTCTTGCCTGTTTTACATAAAGAACGTTGCTGCTGGAACCATCCTCCTCGTCACCTACAGAACTTCATCTCCCCGTTAAACAACCTCCCTCCAACTGAATCACTGAACCCCAGTCAGGGTTGGCTTTGTCGTGACTGTTAAGGACAGTACCACCATGAACTGTTAACATTAGATAGTAATAACATCTAATCATTGGGCATTTGGCCCTGTTGGGCTTACCTGGACCCACAAGGTTTGGGGTTTAGGGTTGTGGGTTTTGGTGATCTTTTCTGCCCCTCTGCAGCAACTGCTTACTGCTAACCCCAGGACACTATGTCCAGGAAGGACAAGGCTATGCAGATAACCTGCTCAATGTCATCTCTAGAACCTTCTGCAGGAACAACCTAAGAGAGCCTCTCCTACATTGTCTTTCTAGATTGACAAGAACAAACAAATAAATAACAAAAGCAAAAAAATTCCCATCTTTACAGTAAGCAGAAATGGGCAAATGGTCCACAATAAAGTGTATCTGAAAACAACGGGGTAGCCCTCAAAATCAGGAAGCCTCAAGAAAGGTCCCACAGAAGAAGGAGAGGTCGAAGAGTGGAGGAGAGGGTATTGCAGGACTGGGAAGGATAAACACAGACGACGCACAGAGGAGGCTGGACTTCTGTGGAGAGAGACCCACAGAGGGAAGCTGGCATCGGGAACACAGGTGGCAGACCACACGACCACAGTGAGGATGGTCTCACTGAAGACTGAGCAAATAAATGATCTGAGGAATTGCCTGCACTGAGCTGATACATGAGCATGTCCACTGTACACACCCTGTCCCTGGAAAAGCCGGTCTGGGCTGTATAAGAAAGTGTGGTGAGCAAGTCAGGGGAAGCGAGCCACTCAGCAGCATGTCTCTATGATGCATGCTTCTACTTCCTGCCTCGAGTTCCTGCCTTGGCTTCCTCAGTGATGGACTGTAAACTATAAGATGAAGTAGATCATCCTTCCAAGGTTGCTTTTGGTAAAGGTGTTTTATCCCAAGAACAGAGAAGCAAATTAGAATCCTACACAAGGAGAAGGAAACCATACCTATCAGGTTTCCCTACACTAGGGGTCTAAGATGACAGCTGTAGTATAGTCAGTAGCAATGATGTAAGGTTCCATGAACCAGGGCCTGGGTCAGCGCCAGTGTCTCCCTGGCTACTTCTATCATGTTCTTATACCTTAGACAAGTTTCCTTTTAGTTTCCTCATCACCATGGTGACTTTTTGTCTCAGTTAAGTAGGTATCACCTGAATCCACGGGACACACATCATCGACAGAGCCACGGGGATTTTTCAAAGACAACATGCGGTAAGTAGCTACAGTCAACACAGTGGAGAGAAACTGGACAATCTCATCTCACGAGGGAAGAGCTTTTATACCTGCCTTAAAAGAGAAAATACTTCTGAGATGGAAGCAAAGATAATTGTGAAAGTCATACAAAGTTTACAAATCTGGTACAGGAAGTGGCTTTGGACTGAACCAGGCCAGGAGAACCTGGAAGCAAGCCCTGCTTTCTAGAGCCGCTACTGGAGACAAGCTTACTGGAGGGTGAGGTCACGTGAGGTTGCAGGGCCACAGTCTCGCACATTTGCATGCTTGGTTCCCAGCCACCAGTGCTGTTTTGGGAAGTTGTGGAATCCCGAAGAGGTGGGGCACAGCCTGGCCGGGTTTCTGGTCTCTTCCTCTGCTCCCTATGCTCCCTAGAACAGTCAGCTACCACTTGCTCCCAGAGCCACGGATTAAGCTGTCCCACCAAGTCTTCCTCTGAAAGTGTGAGCCGAGATAACCCTTTCTTCCCTTAAGCTGTTTCTGTCAGGATTTTTGGTCTCAAAGTCACGAAAAGTAACTCACATGGGAGGAACTCTTAATTCATCAGGAGTGGTTCCTTGAAAAAATAGACATCAGGGCTGGGGAGAGAGCGAGCCAGTAAAATACTGGCCATGCAAGCAGGAAGACCTGTGTCAGATCCTCAGAGACTGGGGGGCAGTGGGGGAAGGGCAGGTGGGTGGCACACTTGTAATCCTAGTGTCAGAGAGGCAGAGACAGGTAGACTCTTCGGGGTTGCTTGCCAGTCCACCTAGCCTAGCCTACTGGTCCAAAACAAGCCAGTGAGAGGCCTTGCCTCAAGAAAACAAGATAGATAGCACCTGAAGAAAGATACCTGAAGGTCCCTCAGGCCACCACATGCGCAGGCGCACATGCAGGAACCTGGGAAGAACGACACAGTGAGGAAGCGTTTGTCTGCAACGCAGGAACAGGCGTCTCAGTCCACCACACACCACTCTGACAGCACCTTGATTCGGGACTTCCAGCTTGAAGAACTGGGAGGGGCTCGTGTCTGCGACTCTAGTCACACAGTATGAAGCACGCTCCTCTGTCAGTCCCAGTTGACGAATGCTGACAGATTCTTCAGTGAGGCAGGCAGACAGAGCCAGTGACAAATTTGGAACCAGTAGAGACAGACTTCACAGAGTCAGCCACAGCACAGCTGAGTCAGGTGATCAGGAGCCAGCTTAGCAAAAGCTGGAAACAAACCAAGGAAGTTCGCTGGAGAAGCTTCAACACGCCAGGAACAGTGTGTGTTCCCGGGTGGTGTGGTGAAGGAACGAATAGGTCTCCTTAGAGAAGCATGGACCCCTGGTGTCATCTGTCCCTGCAACACCCCCAGGACATGCGTATTTGAAGCCTGAAACTTGAGAACAGGAATACACTCTTTGAGATAAAGACGAATATACCTAGGCGTGGTGGTGCATGCTTGTAATCTAGTACAAGGGAGACTGAGGCAGGAGGATTGCTATGGGTTTGAATCTAGCCTGGGTGACAGAGTGAGACCTGCTCTAAAACTCAGAAAGAAGGAAGAAGAGGTAAAGGTATGGTTACTGAGATATGCTGGCCTTTCCTGCGTTAGATGGAAAACGCTGCTGGGGGATGCACTATCAGACCTCACTGAAAAATGATCTATGCTTTGTAACTGGTGAGACCTGGCAACATTTTACCGAAGCCCTAAGTTTGCCAGGGATTCCACCACAGATGTTGTCATTAGCCACCAGCCAGAAGAGAAACATAACCTCACCAGTTTGGTAGCTGTGATGGTACAGCTAAGAAGGCCATGATCAGAGATCGAGGATCCTGAACCAGGCAGATGCTGGGGTTTCCTGGAGGCATAGGATGTGAGAACATCCTCGGCTGGTGCGCCGAAGCAGCATGTTCGCTCTCTGAGTCACATTAGTGTCTGTTCATCTCTCCATCTTGGCTTAGGTGCTCTTTGAAAGTGTTTGAAAATCCCTTAGGAGTATTTGTTTTGCTCTGGTGCAGACCTTATCAAGTCTGCGAGTGACCCTCCTACCAGCTGAACTGCTGCTACCCCCTGGATTCTGATCCCCAATATTCTCCCCACCTTATCACCCTCCCCGAGCCAGCCTTTTCTCACAAATCCAGCAGACCCCAGAGGCCCAGATACAATCCACACCATCAGAGGAACAGCACCCCTCCCCCAAGCTCCATATTTTGGTCTACAACTTCAGAGGAAGACTTCAGCTTTACCAGAGGCCAGGCTGGATCTAGGGACCCAAGGCCCTAAAACCACAATGGAGACACCCTACTGGACCTTAAGACTCACCAGTCACCAGAACCCTTGGCCACTTAGGTCAGAAGACTAGAGAGGAAACAGAAAATAAAGAAACAAAATACCCATCTGATGTGGGAGTGTCATATATCAATCCGCTGATTTCATTGGTTAAGCAATAAAGAAACTGCTTGGCCCTGATAGGTTAAAACATAGGTGGGAGGAGTAAACAGAACAGAATGCTGGGAGGAAGAGGAAGTGAGGTAAGACTCCTCAGACAGACTCCATAGCTCCTCTCGGAGACACACGATGAAGCTCCGACCCAGGATGGACGTAGGCTAGAATATTCCCGGTAAGCGCACCTTGGGGTGCTACATAGATTATTAGAAATGGGCTAGTCCAGGTGCAAGAGTTAGCCGAGAAGAGGCTAGATATCATGGGCCAAGCAGTGTTTAAAAGAATACAGTGTCCGTGTAATTATTTCGGGGCATAAGCTAGCAGGCAGCCGGGGTGCTGAGGACGCAGCCCCGCCACTCCTATTACAACACCCATCCAACAAAGACATATGCAGCAATCAACACCGAGACCAATAATCACCCCAAATCCAGATGCCTAAATGGCAGTGTAAGAACACAATAGCGGAACAGGAAATATAGCACAACAGAACCCAGCGATCATACGGCATCAAGACCTGAACATTCCAACACAGCTGAGGCACAAGAAAATGACCTTAAAAATAACTTTATAAGAATGATAGAGGCCCTTAAAGCGTAAATGAAAAATTCCCTTAAAGAATTCAAGGAAAAGACAAACAAAACAACAGCAAGAAGTATATGTTTCATCCCTTTACCCTTCCTTAACTCATGGAGTAGGCTACATCTAACTGTGAAGCTGAGAGTCGTTGCCTCAGTTCATAGACAGAAAGCTTGGTAGGAAATACCTCAAAGACAAACATCACCACCCTAAAACTGAAGAGAAATCATCCCAACATTAAAGGGCATCATCCCAAAGCTGAAGGGTGGGTATGGCGGTTGGTTTGAATAAGAATGGCCTCCACAGACTCCTAGATTTGAATGCTTAGTCACCACGGAGTTTGGCACTATTAGGAGGTGCGGCCTTGCTGGAGGATGTGTGTTCCTGGAGGTAGGCTTTGAGGCTTCAGAAGCTCAAACTGGGCCCAGTGGCTCACTCTTGCTTCCTGCTGTCTGCCCATCCAGATGTAGAACTCTTAGCTACTTCTCCAGCACAGGTCGCATGCCACCATGCTTCCTACAACAACAGTAGACTAAACCTCTGAACCTGTAAGCAAGCCCCAGTTAAATGTTTTCCTTTATAAAAGCTGCTGTGGTCATGGTGTTTCTTCATGCCAATAATGATTCTAAGACAGTGGGATCCACCAAGCAGAAACAGGACCTGATGTCCTGTTTTCTCTCAGAGGTGGAAAACAGCTGTTGAAGAGGCCACGGACCAGAACTGTTCAGCCATGAACTGTCACATCTGGAAATACCCAGACAAAGAGCCTGGAGACTGAATGCCATTGAGAGATGGATAACGACAGGCAACATTACCAGAGAGCTGAATTTGAGATGGCAACCTGAAGACTGGTGATGTGGGATTCCCCTCTGCATGCTGTGAATACCATTGGTGAATAAAGGGACTGTCTTGGCCTGTTGATAGGGCAGAACTTAGGTAGGCGGGGAAAACTAAACAGCATGCTGGGAGAAAGGAGGCAGAGTCAGAGAGAAGCTATGTAGCCCCACTGGAGATAGATGCCAGAACTTTATTCAGTAAGCCACAGCCTCGTGAAGATATACAGATTACTAGAAATGGGTTAAATTAATATGTAAGAGTTAGCCAATAAAAAGCTAGAGATAATGGGCCAAGCAGTGATTTAATTAATACAGTTTCTGTGTGATTATTTCGGGGCTGAGCAGCTGGGAATAAAACAAGTGGCCCCCCTACAACAGACTGGACGGCATTTTGAAAATGTACAATACTAACAACATTACAAAGTTCTTATATTACTTGAGAGGCAAGCTAACAGCAGGGATTTAGGAAGCAGTATTCAAGACCATGAATAGAAACAGGTGTCAAAAGTAATGAAAGCAATTTTGACAGAGTATTTATTATAAAAATGCCAGTCAGATGGGCAGATACCTTTTTTGAATGTTAAAATTAAAAGTCTACATGAGAAAAGAGGGGCAGGCTATGTGTTTCAGAAGAACCATGACTCGTGCCAAGCTGATCCTCAGCACCAGGAGATAAAATACACAGGTAAAAATTCAAAACTGAAAAGAAGATCTCACAAAACAAAAGAAAAACCATACAGGCAAAAAACAAGTAATGAAGTATGTTAATTAAAACATGTACACTAAACAGGACAAAGATTGCTGCTTGACATAAAACTAAGGTCAAAATCCTGTTATCTCTGAGAAGTACAAATAAGCCCAACTATAAGTCAGTTATGCATCATGTTCAGTCTAAGATTTATCCTAGGTCAAGTTGGTGTCACTTGTCTCATCCTAGCCCTTAGGAGGTTGAGGCAGGAGGATCTAGAGCTCAGGGTCAACCAATATAGTGAGACCCATCTGAAAAAAATTACCATGTTTTATAATATATTACAAAAATATATACACCAAAATAGTAAAGATTATGACCATGAATTTATCATTAAAATGATATAACATTATAAGATATTTATAGCATAGATGACTATGAAAACAGTTGAACGTGACATCTTAATGTTTAAAACACTATGGAGAGTATGGTCTGAAGCTATGAAAATTGGCCAATGTGATGGTATCTTAAAGCTTTAACAATACGACACAGCAATCTTCCCGGTGCACAGGAACATCCATCAGCACCGCCTCCTAACTCGGCACCTCTAGGACTTCTGAGGTTGTATGAGGCACCATCAGTACCATCTTTGCAGATATTGCTCCTGTCCGTTTGTCGTTCTGTGACTCCCAGGATTTTAGGACGAGCCGTGTAGCCCATCTCTGCCCACGTCTATGTGCTCTGCTCTGCGATGCTTGTGTTAAAGGTCACCCAGCAGGTATGTATATTACAGACAATGGGCAGCTAATAAAATACTTATCAAATAAACAAATATATATCAGTGAGACTCACGGCCACAACCCTGCCCTGACGGTCACACAGGTTGAAAAGAATTCCAAAGAGAAGAATAGTGTTTCCCTTCCTATCCTCACACTGGCTACTTCATGGTCACTATTTTCCTCGAAATGCATAGCTGGCCTGTGATTTAATATTATTGGACAGGGCCCAATATGCATGAACTCATTGCAGTGAGACCAGTTATTCTGTACAAATGATTTAGGGCAGTAAAAATGTCCAACCAAACGGCTAAGTACCAAATAAAGTTTCCATAAGCGATATCCACTGACCTTGTAAGGAGGTGAGGTGAAAAAGAAGCGGGGTTGTCCTGCTCCGAGAAGAGGGGCATAGTTCCTCCCATTATCCACAGGCGGAAATACAAAATGACCGTCACCTTGGAGGAAGGAGAAGACCAGATGAAATATCTACCCACGTCTCTTCCGTCTTTGTACAAGCGTTCTGATCCTCTATCGAGAAGTGAAGTCAGCTGTTCCCTCCTCTTACAGCTGTAAGGTAAGCCTGCCTGGGTAACCCTGGCCCCAAATCACGGCCCGGGAACCATTCAACTGGGCCTGGACAAGCATCAGGGAGCTGTATCTATGTCTCTGGATACCGGGCCTGGATACTGTGTCCAGCAGTAGACAACAGATACAACCAGGTCACTTTGAAAACACTTTGAAAGGAACTTTAAAACCCTGTGTTGTTCATGCTATGCCATCAGGTTCCCATGTATACTTCCACACACACCTTTGCTCGAAAGTAACTACAAACCTTCCTTGAGAGATGTGCTGACAGTGAGTTTACTAAGCAATCTGGAGCATCTGAGTTGGGACTCTTACTAGCTGTATTCCAAGTATACATTATATACTTACATAACTTATGACCAAAATGGCCCGCTTTAAAAACGGTCTCAGGGTAAGCAGGAAATTCCCGTTGCCGCTTCCTGTCAGACACCTGAAATAGGAAAGGAGAGGTGAACGTCTAAGAGCAACTGTCTACAGCCCAGTGTTCCTCTCTGTGAAGACACCAAGAGCCTGGCTTTGGAGCCAGGGCATGTGGGTTTCAACAACCCATTCTGGCACCCGCAGCTTCGGAAGTGGAAACAGCTTCCTTCATTCCTCTGCACATCTATTTTGCTCATTTAAAGGGGAATAATATCTACTTTGTGGGAACAGTGAAGGGAGTAAGTGAGATAATAAACAGAACAGGGCCTAGCATTGTTAGCTGTAAACGTTTCCATTTGTCCCGATTAACCTACACACTGTGATAATGTGAGTTCACATTTACCTGCTTTATATAATCTGAGGGGCACAATGAGCCCACAAACTATCTCACAGTTGCCTTGTCCCTGAAGAACAAGGATGCCAAGATTACGTGAAGTAAAACACACTGTGCCTCTAGGGTGGATCAAAGATCTCTCATACACACCGAAGAATTTTCTCACATGCTCACTGTCCTCTGTCCCAGGAAACAAATTAGAGTGCAGGAATGCCGGCTCCAGGGGGGCCAGAGATTAACGGGGACCCTGCCTCTGTTATGGTCTCCCTGGGTTCAAAGCAGGAGCTTTGGCTTTGTGGACGGGACTGGCTGGAGCTAAGGTTAACAAGCCCCCTGTGAGAGCACAAAGGGTCCACATTATCCTCCATGCAGGCTTGCAGGCTTTAGTCAAAGCGGAGAAAAGACGTTGAACTAAACCACATAATCCCTCTGGCATCTCCCTCCTCCTTATTTTCCCTAGCCCCTTTCATGTAGTTTTCACTCCCTTTAATCTGTTTCTTCCCTCAAAGGATTTCTCTCTTAAAATTTGCATTTGAATGAGGGCTCTTCACTGGAGAGAACCTTTGGTCCAGCCAGGGCCTCTTCAGTAAAACCCAGTGGGCTAGTATCCTGCAGAGACTGATCCACCTGGAGTCTGCTGGCTGAAGATGTGTGGCCCCTGCCTGTAATGTATATACCAAGTGTTTTTTTTTTTTTTGGTTTTTCGAGACAGAGTTTCTCTGTGGTTTTGGAGCCTGTCCTGGAACTAGCTCTTGTAGACCAGGCTGGTCTCAAACTCACAAAGATCTGGGCTGGAGAGATGGCTCAGTGGTTAAGAGCATTGCCTGTTCTTCCAAAGGTCCCGAGTTCAATTCCCAGCAACCACATGGTGGCTCACAACCATCTGTAATGAGGTCTGGTGCCCTCTTCTGGCCTGCAGACATACACACAGAATATTGTATACATAATAAATAAATAAATCAATAAATCAGTAAATAAAAGAAAATAATTTAAAAAAAAGATCTGCCTGCCTCTGCCTCCCAAGTGCTGGGATTAAAGGCGTGCACCACCACCACCCGGCTTGTACAAAGTGTTTCTGTGTACCAAGTGTTTCTGAGCTGCAGGGAAGTGACAGCTTTACTCAAAAGCAGGTTTCTTCCTCGTACTCCCTTTCTCCTCTTTCTGGCTCATAAGAATCTCTGGAAGTGATTCCTGCTCAGAACTGGCTATCCAAGCGCTCCATAGAGAAAATGAGCAGGGTAAAGCCACCAAAGAAAGTTTACTGCTAACAAGTTCCTGATAGGCCCATCATCTAGAGCTGCCAAGTCGAGTCCTTTCTTCCCTTCTGAGACCACAGAAGAATTTAGCAATGAAGCCAGGCAGGGGACAGCCTGGAGAGTCTGGAATGGTTACGGGGTGTGTGTGTGTGTGTGTGTATGCGTGCGCACGCATGTGCATATGCCTGTGTTTGTATCTGGACGTTTTACTGAGGCAGTCCTTAGCTTTTGTGTTTGGGCAGCTGGGCCTATGATTCCCACAGCAGTTGTATAAAAACACGCATCCTCTCTGGGCGCAGCCTCCTGTGGTTGTCATTTTTAGGTAAATTAAGCCAAGACCAGCCTTTGGCACTTCTGTTTCTCCAAGGATGCAGGATCTCTCTCAGCAGCCAGCGAGGTAAAGGAAGCAGACAGGGGCCAGGAAAGGGTGCAGAGGGGGGGCAAGGGCAGGAATGTGTCTGAACTTTCCAGGTAGCTGCTCTTGGAGACTTCATTTCTCAAGCCCCACTCTGCAACTTGCTTAGCATTGGAAAAATTACAATTGGCTTTCCTCTCTAGAGAACGAGCCACACCGTTTGGGTTTTTTCTTGAGGTTACACTTAGACGGAGCTGTCATGTATCATTTCTGACGGTTTGCTAGGATGACTATTTTAGTAACTGTGTTTATAACGAGTCTTCTAGTTCAGAGATTCTTGGTGAGATTCTATTTCCACAAGAAGTTGGGCAAAGGGTACCAGATAATTTACTCTCAAAATGTAACATCCTAAGGTCACACAAGCCTGAAATGGTACAGTGATTCTTGGTGGAAAAAAAAAAGTTGTCAAGATTCTATTTTAGGCTGTGGGTCCACAGGAAACGACAAAGTGAGACACACGGCACGGTGCCATGTCTGGGGACGCTCTAGATAGGTGGGGAGTGAGCCCTGGCTCTGTTCCCTCCATCTCCTCCTCCGCTCCACCCCAGAGCTACATAGTGGGATTTTCCTCCTCGATTCATTTCTTACAGCCTATGGAACAGACCGGAACAATGACCAAGAATAATAGCATTCGTAAAAAATAACAACTAACAATACATGTCAGACACGCATTTTGACTTAAATATGACAGCTTATCTACCATTTTAGAATAATTCCACAAGACCAAAACATTGGAAGTGCTGACTTTTAAATCTGATTTCTCAGCTATTAATTGCTTTTTCTTTTCTCTCTCTCTTGGAGTTTTATTGCTTTTCAATCCAGTTGCAGTCAAATCGTGTCCGCTGAGGAACTTCCCTATCTTTAAGGCAATTTTTCTGTCTGCTTTCAGCCATTATTCACTGCCGCAGGGGTTCACTGATACACAGGTAGTTCATTTCACAGGTTAAATTCTTAAAATTTTTGTTTTTTAAGACAGGGTTTTGATATGTTCAGCTATTAATTTCAATCATAAGAAAAACATGCTACTAGTAACACTTTATTTATATTTACTTTTTTGTGTTCTTTTATTTTTGAGACAGGGTGTCACTAAATTGTCTGTTGTGCTTGTACTCAGTAGGTAGCCCAGGTTGGCCTCAAACCCATGGCACTTTTACCCCAGACTCTATTACCCCAAGAGTATAGATGTAGGCCACCAAGCCTGGCTATGGACACTAAAATTTAACAAGTTCTCCATGGACTTTGCACATTCCTTACAAAGCTCCAGAAAGTTCCAATGACAACAAATCCCAAGCGCCTGTGAAGGCACTAGAATCAGATCCACGGATTGAAGCTTCTGTCCTTTTGTGTTCGTGACTTACATCAAGACCACGGGCTCCTCAGTGCCAACCCTGTTCTTGGCCACCGATTTCTCCTCAGAGTGAGAATCAGGATTAGACCCCCACTCTCTTTCTTACTACAGAATACCTTCACGGTAGTCCTGAACACATCCTAACAGGCCTGCTCCCCCCTGAAGGCAGCCTTCCTTTCCAGGCTTCACAAGTGCTATCTGAATAGATTTTCTTTTATACACATCAAAAAGATCAATACAGCCCAGCCATCTAAACAGAATTCTAAGGGTCCTTCTTTCTCCACCTCTCAACCTCTTCTCTTGTGCTTTTCTTATTCTCCGGCAACAGACTGGCACAAATAATGTGTGATTTGGGATGTGGGCAGCAGGGTGGAGGATAGCACTGTCTGGGTAGCATTGTTTCCTTTTTCACAGATCCTGATGGCTGCAATGGACATTAGACTAGACTGTCCGGCTCTTCTCGGGATCTGTACCCCACATAATTCCTGCCCAAGTGTCAGCTACAGACAGCGAAACCAGCCGCCAAGTGTCACTGCTTGGCAGCACACCAACCACACACAGCCACCAGAAACCCCTCTAGGACACCAACCACACCAACTTAATTTCCTTTTTTGCATTCCAAACAATAAAGGATATTGGTAAAGAATCATATGCTCTGAGGGGAGAAAGAAGTTAAATTCAGATCTTTTGGAGTAAAAATCCCAAAATGCTTCTCTTTGAAAGACATGAAAACGTTCTCACTTTGGTAAAATATAGCAAAGACACAGCTCACAGTAGAAATGGTTATAAGCTAACTGCATACCAAAGGAAGTTAGGTCCTTCTTTAGTGCATGGCTTTGGACCCCAGAAGTTCCTCCTTTATGCTACACAAAGGCTCTCCACAGAGCGTCAGGTTTGGGTGCTGCTCTTGCCAGTCCCACGATTCTGACGGGAGATGGAGCTGTTCTGAGAATCCGGGGGCACGTTTCTCAGTTCTGCCCCTTCAGAAACCCAAACCCACCTTCCACACCCAACTCTGCAGCTCTGGTGAATGCTTCTTCCAGGAACTTCAAACCCTACAATTTCCTAAGGGAACCTTTACTGAGATTCTTACACAGAATGGTGGAAATGAGCCTGCAGACCCCAGGAGAGCACAGCTTTCTGTTCCCTTAACTGTTCTGAATAAGAAGCCTGGAACTAGAAGGGAACAGAACACTCAGGTAGTTTTATAGTTTTATAGGGCTCGGGCTGTACAAATATGAAGACCCGAATTCAATTTCTAACAATGTAATCAACAGCTGTGCTTGCATGTAATCCCAGTGCTGGGGTGTCAGAGATGGAAGGTTCTGGGGCTCATTAGCCAGGGACTCTATCCAAATAGACTCCAGGTTCAGTGAGAGACCCTGACTCAAAAAATAAGGTAGAGACAGCTGAAGAAGACACATTATATCTACATCTGTCCACACACAAGCACACACGTCACATGTGCACACAGACACATAGACGCACATGATCGCACACACACATATATACACACATGCACGCACACACATGCACACACACACATACACGTGCATACACACATGCACATACATGTGCACACACATATGCACCAAGAAATGTGAACTGATTTGCAGAATATCATGCTCCTTCATGTCAAAGGTCAATGAAATTGGACTCCATTAATGTAATCAGAGGATCCATTTTATACTCCCTCCATGATTAGTTTCGGCAGCATGCCTGGTTTTTAATTCTTTCTCCAAGGAGTAGTAAGATTCTGTTTTGGTGCTGACAGTCTTGTCTTTCAGTCACAGTCCCACAAGTGCACTTGACAGGTGTCAGTCACGGTACTGAGAGCTCCCATCTCCTCCCCATATTAGCCCTGCTGTGACAGATACAAGGGCTGTTCTTGCTAGGAAAGCGTGGGCCTTTCACTTGGGCCTGCAGACACCCAACGCACAGCTTAAACAGGTCAAAGTCTGACTTCTCTGCCCTCTTCCCAATCTGTAACTGTGCTTCCTTAAGTGTTAGGAATTCAGCTCTGAACATAGACACAATTATCCCGTAAGGAGCGTCTGTTATAGACACAAAACTACAGTGCTCACCTCAAAGTGAATAAGAGATGGTTACTGAAAGACAATTATGAGTGGCCTTGGCCAGGAAACACATGTCTTTACTCCAAATACTGTGTTCCGACATGGTAACAGTTTAATGAAGGTGTTGTCATTGTCGTTTGGTTTTTCGAGATTAGGTTTCTCTGTGTAGCTTTGAAGCCTGTCCTGGAACTCACTCTGTACACCAGGCTGGCCTCGAACTCACAGAGATCCACCTGCCTCTGCTCCTGAGTACTGGGATTAAAGGTGTGCACCACCACCTGGCTCTAATGATTTTTTTTTATAATAACAAAGCAAAACAAAACAAAAAAAATACCGGCCAATCAATGATTTATTAAACTAACACAAGTGACCAATCTTTACAGCATTCAAGAGGATTATCCCACAGAATTTCCTCTTTTGTCTAACTAAAAAGGGAGGTTTTAATTTTAACATAGTAAGATTATATACAACAAAACAGTTATCAAGCAAGCATTACAGTTACAATTTCTGATCTATTTGTATTTGGCCAAATTAGAGAAAATACTCTATTGTCTATCTTATCTTTGCGAATCCAAAGTTTTATGCCTAGTTTATCTTTTATCAAAACTAAAGAAAACTATAACTATCTAGTCTTCAACTCCATCAAAGACGCCGGAAGGGTAATGTGTTACCTAATGACAAGGACCTCAGGCTGCCTGGACAGTAACCCAGAGTTCCTCTGCAAGGTTGGGGCATCCTGCTCTGGCCTACAGGCCTACCATGTCTGACAGACTTTCCTATGAAACAGGGAATTTTGTGGAGAAAAGGCCTATGATGTATGTGTATTTGTCGAGGAGCACTTATGTGTCAAGGAGCTTGTTGCTGCCCATCCTAGTTGGCCCCTGAGAGATCCTTGAGGTTGCCAGAACAGAGGCCACCACTCAGATGATGGACACAAACCACACGAACTGTCTCAGACCAGAGGAGCGCCATGGTAGACAGTCCGATGCCTCTCGCTGGCATCACACTTCTCTTCTCTGACCATGCACTGTCCTCTCTCGCCTTGAACTCTGTTCCCCTCGTTTCCACCCGACAACACTTGTGCACACCAGCTGTGTTAAGGGGTCTGTGCAATGAGATCACAGAAACTTGTGAATGTGTACTACCTTGCGGATAAACCTTAGCACCAAGAAGAAAACACCCAAAGATACCCAACAATGCTCTAATATTTTCTGAACCTTACTAGGAAACTTGGACTGGATACAATTAAGCAAGTGAGAAGGGGTGTACAATAGTAGCACTGTCTGGGAAAAAGGGCAAAATACACTTTAGGTTACCATTTAGTGACTGCCTACTGTAGTGGTATTTCATGTGTAGTTTAGTAAGTAAAGCTTGCCTGAAGATCAGAGAATAAAACAGCTACTCTGGTAGCCTTACAGACCAGGCAGTGGGGATACACACCTTTAATCCCAGTAGCCACATGAGTTTGTCATAGAAACCAGGTGGTAGGGGTGCACACCTTTAAACCCAGTACTAGAGAGGAATAGAAGACAGAAGCAGACAGCTCTCAGGCACAGTCTCATTCTGAGGATTCCTGGAGGTAGGATCACCATTTTCAGACTGAGGTAGAGGTAAGAGCCAGTGGCTGGTGGCTATTTTACTTTTCTGGCCTTCAGGTTGAACCCCAATGTCTCTCTCTGGGTTTTTATTAATCGAGCTATAACCTATGGTGTATCCTAAGCTAATATATGTGACCCTGATCATGTCCCTACAAGAAGGACACTATTAATATTTCCCTTTTGCACGAGGGGAAATTGTGGCATTAATGGCCCTGTCTTTTGCCCTAAGGTGTGACAGGAAGAAGGAGATGGGAGGCAGAACACAAATCCAGCTGTGCCTTTGGGCACACGTTCTGCTCCCTTCCCAGTCACTGTCAGCAGAACCCTCTCCATCGTCTGTGATGCCTGGAGTCGGGATACATTCCTCTGGATTACAAATGTATCAGGTACACATGCTGAGACAGATTCGCGCTCAAGAGTACCAAGACACACCTGATCAATTCAGGAAGTGAAGGGAACACTGAATACAACTTTATCGCTAAGAAAAATGACAAGTTACTCACATAACGATATCCAGTTTGACAGGAAAAGCTCCAGGAACAGAGCCAGGCCCTACAAGTATGACATGAGAGGAATAAATGCATAATCTAACATTTAAATATCAGCTAATGTTTGCTGAGCACACAGCAGGATTGGAAACTTCTCCAGACATGACAACTCTTTATCCTCATTCATGTAATTAGGAATCAAGTGGCACTAGGGAAACTGAGGCACTAAAAAGTGAGCCAGTCACCAACAGAACCAGGATGTGGATCTGTGTATCGGCTCCTAGCCACCCCAGCTGACTCTCCTGAAGGGCCACGGTGTGCTCTCCACCCTGCCCCAGGAAGGCAGCATAAGACGAAGAGCTACAGATCAGAGAGGGAGTTGACATGATCTGGGAAAGGGAAAAAAGTTACAGTTGAGAGGTGATGCTTTGGCTGAGGATGGAGAGATACTGAAGATATGAGTATAGACAGTGAGGGGCCAAGAGAAGTCCCTGGGCCACAGTTCAGGGCTGAGGATTGTTGTGTGATACTTTCTGTGGTCTGACAAAGTTTGTCTGGAGATCAGAGGGTGGAGCTAGCCCCTAGTTAACCATGGAAACTAGGCAATGGTGGCTGACACCTTTAATCCCAGCACTTGGCAAGCAGAGAAAGGAAGTGATCGATCGGGTGGGGTGCAGACAGGACCTCAGCCCTTTTGGATGGAACGAGGAGACAGGGAGGAAGCATCTGGAGGCTGCTCCTGGTTCTCTGATCTTCCAGGTTTCCCCCCAATATTTGACTCCTGATCTTTTTCTTGTTAAGATTAATTAGGATCACGCTTCAGAGCATGAGCAACAGCAAGCTAGCTGAAAAGGCAACAGCGCTCAGTACAGTCCTGAAGGGGTCTCAAAGCTGAGCCTAAAATCCCGTAAAGGCATGCCAGGATGGAGGTTCACGCCCTGAAAGAGAGATAGGAGTGGCATACCACACATGATGGGTGTCCATTCTGGCTCCATTCCGCCCAGCTTCCTTAGAGGCAAGGTGAATTTGTCTGAAGTTCCTTGCCTCCTAGGCCTGTCTAGTCCTTGACTGGTTCACCAGAGCATGGTGCCACTCAGAACCTGCGGCAGGTTAGAGAATTAGCTCATCCTCTGCTTCCCCATGTACCTGATGCCTGTGGCTTGCCAGGAGTTTACACAATCAGCACATGGACGCTGCCTAACCACACCACCAGTGGACGAGGTCACTGTTCCCATCAGGGCCTGTGATGTCTTGTTCATTTGTGGTGTCTGTATAGAGGAAGGTCAGGCTGTCTTTGTCTGACTTTCTCTAGCCCAGTCTGTTTACATTTAAGGCAGGGGAAGGAGAAAGTCTCAACTGATCATTACCAAGCCATGTTTTACAGGTGAGATTTTGGTTAGAGCCCCTCTGAGCCCTCCTCAGAATAACCGACACGCTGGGCAGCAGACTCAAAGCCTCTCGCATGCCCTGGCTTCACGTGTTGAGTTCACCAGCAGGCCAAGCAGGATATTTGGCAGCCTGGGCTTCCCCGAAGAATATGTACCCTCGCTACATGTGATCTACATGTTCTGTAGCAACACAGATGTCTTGAGAAGCCCACACTACTTACAGAAGGCATCAGTGTGGAATTAGCCAGCTTAATCCCACCCCAGCCCCAATTTAATGGGCAAATACACAGAAAGGATTTGTTATCTGTTGAGGTTTGTCATTTGCAGCCTTCATAGAAGGAGAGAGAAACAAAATAAAGTATTTTCCTAGAAGCTAAAGATTTGATTCACTTTCACGGCGTTCTGTGAATTCATCGTGAACATACAGGACATGCATTGAACAGACTACACATGCAGGGATGTTGGCTGAGGGGGAGCGACTGAGGTGGTCCAAGCTTGTTCATCAGTTTGTACTCAGATGCCCGTCAACCTTTGTTAAGGAAGGGGAACCCTCTTCTAACGCTCAAAAGAGCAAAAGGGGCCGTGGACCTAAACATCATCATGCCCCCACGCCTCATGCCTGCAGCTTGCTCCTTGAAGAAGAAATTCCTACGTACAGCAGAGGCCTGATCTCTTACTGGTTAATACTCCTGCTGTGGTAATGACTTTTGCAGAGACTTGTTTAGTCTAACGCTTCCATACCTTGGTCACAACTTTTATCTGCTCATTGGCCTAGTCCCACATGTCACTGGACCACGGGTAAAGTTACCCAGCAACAAATAGCACTGTTTTCTTCCTCCATCAGAGGTGTTTCCCGGACAAATTCAGCTCAATATTTTCTCTTTTCTTTAACTTTGCTTTTGTTTTTTGGGACAGGATCTCTCTTTAAATAGGTCTGGCTGTCAGGGAGCTCACTGTACAGATCAGACTGACCTTGAAGTCATGGAAACCCACCTGCTTCTGCCTTCTGGGTACTGAGATTAGAGGCACAATCCACCACACCCAGCCAGATTAGGGCTTTGTATGGTGGCATTTAAGTTGCTTCCCTGCCTTTATAAACACCACTGATTGCAAGGTCTGACGTTAACAAAATGTATTCTCCTGATCTAAATTTCATTCACCTAATGTCTCCTGAACATTATCTACTGCAATGTTTCCACATACAAGAGGCTTTCACAGTGGGGCTGGTCTGCCTCAAGGACAGCAACCAGTCCGATCTGCCTAGCACTTGGCTTCCAGTGCTAAACTGGGAGACTTAGGAGGGAAAGCTGTCCCTGGTGACATCATACACAGTGAGGTAAAGTGCTAAGGAGCTGCCCAAATCCTAATTTCCAAAAACTCAAACAAGAAATTAGTTTGGTTAAGTTCAGGACTCTCTCTGATATTCATAGTAGTTGCTTTTCTTTCTCTTCTTTTTTGTTTTTTAAAAATTCACTTTACTTATTGATGTGAAGGTGTCAGGTCCCCTACAACTGGAATTACAGACAGTTGTTAGCTGCCATGTGGGTACTAGGAATTGAACCTGGGTCCTCTGGAAGAGCAGCCAGTGCTCTTAACCACTGAGCCATCTCTCCAGCTTCACTACTTTTTCTCTTCCTCCCCCCCCCTTGTCTGTCCCTCCTTCTCTCCCCCTTCTCTTCTTATTCCCTGTAAGTATTTAATTTAAAAAAACAACAACAAGTGCTTCTCTGGTGGGAGTCACCTACTAATAGGTTCAACTCATTAATTCTAGATCTTATCCGTGCTTTTCAGCTGCCTGACAGATCTCTGCGCTTAATGCGATGAGCTAATCTAAAGCATTCTTTATAGCCATCACTTTTGTTTATGTAGCAAAAAGAAAAGGAGGGAAGAGAGGGAAAAGGGTTTAGCAAACACTGGGGAGGTACAGATTCCCCTCTATACTAGATCTATAGTGTTCTAGCACACTACAAAGCCAAATGGTCGATACTTCAAAACCCAAGTTTGAATCAGTTTACAACTAATACAAGGAGTCTGATGTTGAGATTTTAAAACCCGCCACTTGTATAACAATAAACATAATGGTTCCTAAATTTTCAGTCTTAACTACAGACAACCAAAACCAAACATTATCAGCACTAATATCCCCAGACCTGGATCTCTGACACAGTTACCTGTGTGTGTCAGTGAACGCAGGAGTCAGATTCTGAAATACTGGTAACATTTCAAGTTCATGGACACTTTCCCGTAAGCTACTGTTGGGAGCAGAGGGCCATATGGGCCAGTTTATGTTTAGACAGCACAGCACTATTACGGGTATCTAGCAAAAGTCAGTTAAGACATGGCTGACATCCAGGGAAGCTATGAGTAAACACAATGGCTGACACTGGATATCCAGGGAACTCCAAGCAAACTTTGGTAATCTGCTGTATATTTTATGTGATTCTAACATTGCCTTGAGGTCAGAGGTCCAAGCCTTTGTGGGTCAGCCTCTGGCATGGATGTTCATCTGTAGGTCTATATGCCTAACGTAGAGCAACCTGTGCGCCTGTGCCCTTCACCTGTGCTGGCTTGTGCTGGGTTCTTGCCCAAGCCTGCCTAGCAGACTGTGTACTGGTAAACAAAACATGTGTTATCTGCCCATGATTCCCCCCAGTCTCCTGTGACCTTCCCTCTTCTTTCCTGGCTTTCAGCAATGGACCGCACAGACACTCTCTCTTGTCATGTTTCCCATGCATCCAAACTTTAATTCCTTCAGAGTTACCTAAGATCATTCATCTTACACATGACGGCTTCAATATCACTAGGACACTTACTCTGCCTCTCACACGGCAGCCACACTAACAGTACAGAGAATACTGCAGACTGACAGACATAAAAAATGTCCATCATAATAAAAATGATCATGAATTTGAAGACAGCCTGTGCTACATGAGGAAGCCCTGTCTTAAATAAAACAGAAAAATTAAGAAGGCGGGTAGCAGGAAGGAGATATTGAACCCTCACCGTAGTTTGGAGTGGCTATAGCCTTGAAGTTTGGGATAAGCAAGGGTCACCTTCATCTGTGCTCAGGGAAACCATGAGCAACAGAGAGCTTGGCTCCCTCCAGGCAGGAAATAGGGGATCATTGGCAGCTTTCGGGTGGAAATATAGAACACCCGTATCTCCATTGCTGGGCAGCCCGATGACACTCTGTGGCAGGTGCCATGGCATCACGCAGGAAGACATGGGCAAGGTGCCAATATCTGCGCCAAGACCTTACCACCTCTGCCACCACAATAGCCCATGCCCTCCACCGTCGGCACAGAAGATGAGAAAAAGGTTTGCTGGACCTTCCCATCACTTAGTAAGAGGCTGGCTGGCTGGCTGTAGGGTGTCTGAAAGATGACCCAGACAAAACACGTTTAAGAAACAGTAAAATCTGGTGAGATGGCTTATAATGGTACAGACATTTTGTCTCTAAACTTGGGGACCTGAGTGTGTGCAAATGTCGGGCCTCACATGGTAGAAGCAAAGAACAGACTCCCAGGAGCGTCCTGGGATTTCCATACTAACAGACTGAAAAAGTAAATGCAACAAAAATAGTAGTATAAAATATGTATTTAAGGCCCGGCGGTGGTAGCGCACACCTTTAATCCCAGCCCTCGGGAGGCAGAGGCGGGTGGATCCCTGTGAGTTTCAGGCCAGCCTGGTCTACAGAGTGCGTTACAGAGAAACCCTGTGTCAGGCGAGTTTGGTTTACCTGAGACCGGCTGCACTCTCCCTGAAGGCAGACAGCTTATCGCCTTCATCTTGGTATTTACCGCCCAGCAAACACACACTGGAGGGAAAGGTTCGCTCAGCTCCTCCAGCCTCCGGCAGACAGGTGGCGCCAAGCAGTCCCGCCCCCTGGAAGAGACCCGGATGAGCGAGCAGGGGGAGGAGCTTCCTGCCTGCTGCGCGCGCAGCCCCTCACTCTGCTTGCGCTCGGGGAAGGAGAAGGCCGCTTCCAGTGCATTCCGCTCGCTCGTGCTCGGGGAAGGAGAAGCCTCCTCCCGTGCTGCTCCGTGCTGCTCCGCCATGGCTCGCGGTCCGAAGAAGCACCTGAAGCGTGTGGCCGCCCCGCGCCACTGGATGCTGGACAAACTGACGGGCGTGTTCGCGCCCCGCCCGTCGTCCGGCCCGCACCGCCTGCGGGAGTGCCTGCCCCTCGCCATCTTCCTCCGCAACCGCCTCAAGTACGCGCTGACGGGCGACGAGGTGAAGAAGATCTGCATGCAGCGCCTCATCAAGGTGGACGGCAAGGTGCGGACCGACGTGGCCTACCCGGCCGGCTTCATGGATGTCATCAGCATCGACAAGAGCGGCGAGCACTTCCGCCTGGTGTACGACACCAAGGGCCGGTTCGCCGTGCACCGCATCACCCCCGAGGAGGCCAAGTACAAGCTGTGCAAGGTCAGGAAGGTCTTCGTGGGCACCAAGGGCATCCCGCACCTCGTGACGCACGACGCGCGCACCATCCGCTACCCCGACCCGCTCATCAAGGTCAACGACACCGTGCAGATCTCGCTGGACTCCGGCAAGATCACCGACGCCATCAAGTTCGACACGGGCAACCTGTGCATGGTGACCGGGGGCGCCAACCTGGGCCGCATCGGCGTCATCACCAACCGCGAGCGCCACCCGGGCTCGTTCGACGTGGTCCACGTGAAGGACGCCAACGGCAACGGCTTCGCCACCCGCCTCTCCAACATCTTCGTGATTGGCAAAGGCAACAAGCCGTGGATTTCCCTCCCTCGTGGAAAGGGAATCCGCCTCACCATCGCCGAAGAGAGAGACAAGAGGCTGGCGGCCAAGCAGAGTGGGTGAAGCGGACTCTGAGGGACACGAGGGGGGGCGTTTATACTGGTTTATGCTTCAAGTTTTAAGCAGCATGTTGAATTAAAAAGAGAAGCAAACTTCATTCTGGTTGCCTATGTTTCCTTTTGCCGCAACATGGGGGATGGGGGATGGGGCAACCACCCGGATGTGAGGTTGCTGCATTTTGAAAAAGGGGTTGGTTACCGTTGCTGATAACTGAACTAATATCATTTCATTTTTCCTTTAATATTCCAGGGTTGGGATTGAATGCCTAGAGGCCGATAAAATGCGTAGAAACTCAAGGCTTTTAGAGGTCAGCCTCTCCCCCAAAAGCAACTGGAAACAGAACCCCTAAAGTTAAGAGGTATAAAAATGGGATTGTTCAGCCAGGACTACAGAGAAACCCACAAAGTGTAGCTATAATTTTCTCTTTTAGAAAACCCCAAGTTTACAGAAGCAGCAAATCCAGAACGAAAAATAACACTAAAGCAAGACTTGTAAAGAAATGAATAAGAGAGTTCAACTGTCTTTATAATAGCAGCTTACAGGTTAAATGAAAATAATTTATTTCTTCGCATTTTAATGCCAGCGAGCCATAAAAGGTAAATAAAGTTTTCAACTTTGCCACTTTGCTGGCTCAAACAAGATTTCCTGGACAGTTTTACTGATACTGATTAGAGAAAGAATACTTGAATTTCGGATGTTTGTGAACTCCCAATTAAAGGAAACTTAATTATTTGTTTCCATTTTAGAAGATAGTTAAGATACTGTACAGATTTGTGCAGGGGCAGGTGCCTACAGTGGGCAGGGGTTGGAAGAGCCCTCAAGATGGGATTATAAGCAAAGAGCAGAGTTTCTCTTAACCACTAAGCCACTTATACCTTAAAGATAAGAATTTTATTTACAAAAAGATGGCTTTTGCTTTTTAATTCCAAATTAGAGTTAAATTCCTTTGAATAAGAGCTGGCATCTGATTACTTTGCTGATGTTAAAACATAAACTAAGGTCATCGTTAAATGTTTCTTTATTCCTGAAGAAACAGTGATCGGCTTTGATGTGGGAAGATGAGGTCTGGTTTCAGGGCTGTGAGGACAGCTTGGTGGTCAAGGGCTTGTGTAGCACACAACATAATGAGTTTTTCTTTAAAAAAAATGTGTGAATATTTGCCTGCATGTATGTCCCGTGTCCTAGAAGACCAGAAGACAATTCTTTGGAACTGCTAGGAAATGAACCTGGGTCTTCTGCAAAAACCGCAAGAGCTCTTAAACACCGAATTCCTGATTTATTTATCAGGGGGAATGCTTGGATGAAGTCTCACAAGGGGAGATTAAAGAAAAACCTGGGAGTCAGTTCTCTGTGTCCACCATGTGGGTCCTCAGATCAAACTCAAATCATCAATCTTGGCAGCAATTGCCTTTATCTGCTGGGCCATCTTGCCAGCCCCATCCTAGATAATTTCAGTTGCAAGCATCATGAAAATAATCTCTAGAAGCGGACAGACCCGGATTTAATCACTGGCTGTTCCCACCTAGGTATGAGCTGCAGGTCGTAGCAAGAATAGGAACATCGTGCAAAACAGGAGGCATACATGTACGTGCGCACACGGTTAGCACTATATTCTAAGTTCCTACAAATGATTGTAGTGAATACATATTTTTTTTCTAACTCAATAGTAACAGAAAAGCCTGGTTTGGATGTGCTATTCTTTGTTCGATAAAACTTTTTCTTTCTTTTGTAAAAGTCTCCCTAGCCCTGGAAGGTTTTAAATTTCCTGTGTAGCCAAAGATAGCCTTGAATTGATTCTCTTGTCTCCTCAGTGCTGGGATTATAGGTTTATTTCCACCAGACCAGGGTACTGAGAATTGAACCTGGGGCTTCCTGAACTCCAGACAAGCACTTTGCCAACATAGCTACATCCTAACTCATAAACGACATTTTAGAATTAACAGTTAGGGACTGGGGATGTAGCTCAATTTCTTAGAGTGCTATCTCATGCACATTTTTTATTTTTTACAATTAAAAGGCACTTAAAAGTTCTTGTAAATGTACTGAATTCTTCTGTAGGAAAGACCATCTTTATGGGCTATCGGGGACTAGAATCCTAACTGGATAGCAGGGATGAGCAGGCAGTCGGAAACTGGAGGTAAATAAATGCCGAGACTGTCGTGTCCGTCTGCCCTGCAACATGAGCTGTCAAGCACCCACGGGTATCCTTACTGAGATAGCGCTCGCGCGCGCGCGCGCGCACACACACACACACACACACACACACACAGAGGCTCCCAGCTCCGAAGGGTTTGGAGGTGGGGTCTCACTCAGAGATCCACCTGCCTCTGCCTCCCGAGGTGTGAACTACGGCCCGGGTTTTCTAACTTTAAAAACTTCAGAAAGTATACGGTCCGGGATACCAAGACTCACAGACTTTTTTTTTCCTTTTATGTACGCGCATGTGTGCGGTGTTCATGTTTGTTTGTTTTTGTTTTGGTTTATGCAAGCGTAGGCACCCTTGTGCGCATGCGTGTGGAAGACTGTGGTTGAAATCTGGAATCAGCCACTCGTCACGGAGGCAGGTCCTCTCAATCGAAGCCAGAGCTCACCGATCCGGCTCGTCTTTCCGGGTATGTTTGCTCTGCAGATCGGGTATCAGCCTCCCATGGCTGGGATTACTGGCAACCGCCAAGCACGGTAGGCATCCAAGTGTGGTTTCAGGATCTGAACTCCTGTCCGACCCAATACTTTATGGCAAGCGCTGCCATCACTCAGTCCTCCCGGGCCAGGCTTACCCTAGATGCGCGACTTTAGGATGTGGAGTCAGGATGGTTGCAGGGACAATGGGAAATGAGCGATAATTACCTTCTAGAATTGCTGAGTGGCTGCGTGGCCTCCCCTGTGTCCTACGGGCTGCAGGGAGCCCACGCCCTGGTAGCTCTCCTCATCCACCGTGGTGAATATGCACTGCCTGACTGCACCGTGTCCTTCAACATATGAATTATGGGGTGGAACACGTCTGTGCCCCCAGTATCATATCCACACCTCGTGTCTGCTAACCCTATTTGGTATTCCAGTCAGTAATAGGTATGAAACCCCAAGTAGCATTTGAAGCCATGCCCTTTCCGCGTAATTATCGTTGTAAAACAAAAACAACAACAAAACCCAGCATTTCTGTAATATCTAGTGGGGGAAAAGCAGGGACGGGGGTGCCTTGCTAGTAAATTCAGGGGGAGAGTAATGAACTCAGGCCCAGCGCTCTGTGCTTTAAAGATATAGCTTTTCTTATGAGATGGGAGGAAAACATGTAATTTGAATCTCAAAATAGCCGAAACCAAGCACCAGGCAATGTGTGAGATGGGAATCTCTATTTATTTATAAGCCCAATTACTAAGGCATATTGCTTTCGCGTCTTATATATGAAGTGTGACAATAAAGAAATGAGATTGGTCTTTTGTTGTTTGGTTCATAAATCGGCACTGGTGGAATCTTCAAAATAAGAGTTTAAGGGATTTAAAATGAGTGGAACAAGTTTACAGCTAAGACCATCGCTATGTAGTTCTGATTTCCGTACTGAAACCAGTCATAGTACGTGGTCTCCACAGCTCACATATAATGTTAATTTGGTAATAAACACAAATGCTGAAGAAGATATACTCCCCAAACACTATTTTAAAACATGGTTTTATAAGTCCTAGGAGGCATAGTTCAGTGTTAGGGCGCTTGCTTGGCGCGCTCAGTCTCTGTAATATTCTTATGACAATAAGGAAGTCCTTCAACTATAAGTGTATATGTGAGTGCATTAAGAGTGGGGAACGACATCCTTTGCGGCCAGGATTAAACAGCTGTGGCTGGAGAGTGTGCCCCGTGGTGATTTATAATCTCCCATTGAGATCTGTTCCCAACACCTATGTAGGACTATCATAACTTCCCCTAATTCCAGTTCCAAGGGGTCTGAAGTCCTCTTCTGGCCTCTGACATCAGACATACACATAAATAAAAAATTTAAGAAATAGACCAGCTGGTCTAAGGTCTCTTCTGTCCTTATGTCCTTCTTTCCCTTCTCCTGCCTCTCTTTCTCCCTTCCACTTCTCCCTTGCTTTCCCTCTTTTTTGGCACTGAGAGTTGGACATAGGATGTCACATATGCTAGGCAAACCATTCTACCAATGAGCAATATCCCCAGCCCTACTTTTACAATAGAAAAAAATTGACAGTTGCCTAAACCTATGTATGTATATGTATGTGTGTCTGCGTGTGTAACATATTCAAACCCCAGTCCCTTCTCTCACCAGCTATCTTTTGTATTTTGTATTTTGAGACAGATTTTTGTTTCATTTTGTTTATTGTTTTTCAATACAGGGTTTCTCTGTGTAAGACTCCTGGTTGTCCTGGAACTCGCTTTGTAGACCAGGCTGACCTTGAACTCACAGAGATCCATCTGCCTCTGCCTACTGAGTGCTAGGATTAAAGGCATGCGCCCCCACTGCCCGACTTGAAACAGATTTTTAATAGGTTCCCCAGGATGTCCTTGAACTCACTCTGTAGCCCAGCTAGTCATGAAGTTTTGATTCTCCTGCCTCAGCCTCCTGAGATATTGGGATGCAGGCCCTGCTGCCAGGTCAAGCTTGAGATGTCTACTTCTGTTCACCCCCACTAGACAGGCCAAAGAAAATTCTGACTATATGTAGGCAGATGAACCGATGAGTTTACGGGGGTGACTTACCAAGGAGGATGGGTGGAATCACAGGAGCATGGACAAGCTAAGGGGCAGCTACACCCTCAGTGTCTCCTTAATGCAAAGTCTGTCAGCTGCTAGAATACCCTGGGAAGGAGGCCAGGCGCTCAGTGTTGCCCTCCCTTCCTTCTGGGAAGGGGTGTTAATGAGTCCAATCTAGTCAGAGTCTTTCAAGGTAAGCAGAGTTCTGTAACACAGCTCGAGCCTCAGCTCACAGGGAACTGTCCATCCCAAGCACTCTGAGGCACATGGCGTATGTCCTCTGTCCTCTGGATACAGAGCTTCCACAGAGTCTCACCAGTGTCACTGTGAGGATGTGACCTGGCTTTTTTTTTTTAATTCCTGTCCTGGAACTAGCTCTTCTAGACCATGCTGGCCTTGAACTCACAGAGATCCTCTGGCCTCTGCTTCCCGAGTGCTGGGATTAAAGGCGTGCGCCACCACCGCCCGGACCTGGCTTTCAAATAATGCCTTGTATCTTTGCAATAAGGTGTCTTCCTCCCCGCCTGCCCACATCACACACCAGCTATATTCTCATTTCCTTCCCTCAATATCTTCATTATTCTCCTTTTCTCCTTCATTCTTCATACGGCCTTTTTTTCTTCTCTTCTAGTATGCTATATGCCATTCTTTGTAGCATGAGTAATAAATTGTTGGTTAGGGAATATATATATAATTAAATGTATGTGTGCACACACACATACTCGACTCAGGAATGATAAAATGAATTAACAATGGAAGTCTACCTGAAGTGCTTAAAAAGGACTAGGTCAGTATCTATCTTAGTTAGGGTTCCTATTGCCATGAAGAAACACCATGACCATGGCAACTCTTATAAAAGAAAACATTTAATTGGGGTGGCTTACATTTTCAGAGGTCTGGTTCATTGTCATGATGGTTAAACCTGGGGGCATGCATGCAGACATGGTGCTAGAGAAGTAGCCGAGTAGCTTGCAGGCAACAGGAAATGGTCTTAGTACTACAATGAGGGAAGCTTCAGCAAAAGAGATTCAAAGCCCACCCCCATAGTGACACACTTCCTCCAACAAGGCCACACCCACTTCAATAAAGCCACACCCCCTAACAGTGCCACTCCCGTTGGGAGCCACTTTCTTTCAAACTACCATGGTATCATCAGTTATTAATCAAAGTGAGACACCACTTGGCATCCACCAGGATGACTGTGACGAATAATTAATGAATAAATAAATCAATGACAAGGAGTTCTGATGAAGATGGGAGAGAGTGAACTTTATACATTGGGATATGCCAACTGGTACAGCTGACTGGGAAGAATTTGGGGGTAGAGCAAGACCTCAGTGTATAACTCAGCTCAGCACCTCCTAGGTATTTGGGCATCCTTCTAAAAAATAAAAAAATTAAGACCATTTGCTTTGGAAAGGCAAGAGCGGTCATATTCATGACACTCCAGGTGGCCACTTTCTGATCATAGGTAAATACTATTAGCCACTAAAAATGCAAGTATTAAGAGTGCTTCGGACAGACCTCAGAAATACCAAACTGCGTTAAGGAAACCTGGCCCAGAAGATTAAGTGCTTTTGTACTCTATGTGAAGCATCTAGGAAGAACAAATTCACAAAGACAGGAGCAGGTGCTAGCTGCCTGGGGCTGGGGCTGGGTAAGAGCTGAGTATCCTGCTGAGAGGGATTCCTGTGGGGTGGTGGGGCGTTCTGAGACTGCAGCAGGGTTCTGTTGTGGAATATTAATTTAAGATGTGTTACATTTGTTCATGTTGCGAAACATTTGTTTAATGATGCAAAGATGTGTGGCATTCGTTTATGTTGTATTTGTTTAACTTGGTGAAGCTGTGTTACTTTGCCTGCCTAAAACATCGGATTGGTCTAATAAAGAGCTGAACTGCCAATAGTTAGGCAGGAGAGGGATAGGCAGAGCTGGCAGGCAGAGAGAATAAACAAAAGAAAAGAAAGAGGACGCCAGTAGCCAGCCACATAGTCACACAACCAGTCATGGAGTAAGAAGAAAAGAAAGGAATATAGAGTAGAGAAAGGTAAAATCTCAGGAGCAAAGGGTAGATGAGATAAGTTAAGAAAAGCTGGCTAGAAATAAGCCAAGCTAAGGCCGGGCATTCGTAAGTAAGAAGAAGTCTCTGTGTATTTATTTGGGAGCTGTGTGGTGGGCCCCTAAAGAATAAAATAAGTAAGTAAGTAAGTAAGTAAGTAAATAAATAAATAAATAGACATCAGCTACAGAGTTTTCTATGAATCCATTAACAACATTACATTGTATATTTAAAACGAATGGATTTTACAAACTAAATTATACTTCATTAAAACTTTAAAAAATACTCTTAGTCTCATTTTATTTGAATGATAAATACAAGGACCTATTCACCAGTTTCCATTGTAAAATGAGAAAAATATTTTCATGCAAAAAGTCAGACAGCCTGAGCCAAAACTAGGTTATTAAAATGCCCAGGCTGATTCATGGCATGTTGGATGTTCTAGTTTCTCTCTCTTGGTATTTGTACAGAAAACTGACCTTTTTTTCCAAATAAAGTCACATTCATGGGTCTTCAGGTTTGGATGTGGACGGATCCTCAGGGAGCTGCCACTTAGTCCATTACACTGTATAAACAAAATCTATTTAAAGCTATTTTAAAGGCTTGGCGAGACCCATATCTAAAGCAAGCCCTCATTCTAGGAGTATGGCTCAGAGGTACAGTTTCTTCTTAGTCTTTGTGGATGCAGTCCCAAGCACCAAAATAAACATAAATTCAGTTAAAAGGACAAATCAGTGTTCCTGCCATGCTGATTTGTCTCTGACTGGGAAATAGCTTTCTTTTTAAAACCCAAGTCTTCAACCTGAATTATGGAGGAGGGTTTTATAATGGATTTGAGTATGGTCCATTGAGAAAATAGGAAGCCACCTTTTCCTCCGCTGAAATAAATAGCATTCGGTGAGGCATGAGCTGGCTGCATTTCCTGCTGTACCTTCTGATTTTCCCATCTCTCTTTGTGACTGATGGCAGTTATTTTCCATGCCTCCTGTTTCTCGCCAGCGGTGTTTTTCCAGAGGAGGTGTGTTTGCATACACCTCAGGCTGGAAGGAAGCACGGTAATGAACTGCGACAGACTTTATCAGCCTTTGGGACTGAAGCATCATCATTGCTGCCGCGTGTGCATGCTGTGGTACATCTGGGGAAAGATGGACGGGGCCACAAGCAGCTGGCTCTGAGGCGCTGCAGAGTGCGGGAAAACAGAGTCCTGCTGCTTTGATGGGTTGGAATAAATGACGAAACCGTGGATTAGCAAATGTTTCAACAATGAGAACAGATGGGAAAGATCTACAGCTTTGAAACCTAAGACTCCAAACCCTCCAGCCTGCCCACCTAAGAACTGCAAACCCTCCAGCCTGCCTGCCTATCTGTGAGGCAGGAGCCCCGCCGGGATGGGGACACGCCTGCTACCCCTTCTTATATCGATGTTTAGTCACACTCCGCTAAATCTGAAGAATATTAAAAGAGATGTTTGGATTTGCAGAGATCTGAGGGCGCCTCGTTAACCCTAGCACAGCCCTTTCCCACGCTGTGTCCCTGCTCTTCACTGAAGGGAATCTTTCTGTCATACACGATTTACAAGCAAACTAAAGGATCGAGTGGGGGTATTTTTTTTCTTTTTAAGCACTTTTACATCATTTATTTTCAAAGATAAACATGTCACTTCTTCCAGATTGACGATTCCAATATTGTATTGAGTACCGAGGTGGAAGACCTATGTGAACCTAGGAATTATCATTAACTTAAAACCTACAGTTGGTTTCTGGTTTTGTTTTCTTACAAAAAGAAAAAGTATTTTAAATCCAAGGCTTATTGGTGCTTTCTCAAGCCATGCTTTTGATTTTTAAAATTTATGGTATGTATAGCATGTGTGAAACACAACTTCAACTTCAGCACTGAGAAAAAAAAAGAACAAAAATTATGCTAATAATTAAAAAAATATGCTAATGTTTTCCTGGGACTACTAGCATGTTATACTAGGCTGCTAGCAAATACTGGGGTGGATATGACAGAAAGGGAGGTATGAAGGTAAGGAAATATTAAGAAAAAATTTGATATGTTCAAGAGGTATTCCATATGAATTAACAATTTTTAAAAGTAGAATTTTCATCTTTAATTCACATTCAATATGTGAAGAGCTTAGCTCATGCTTAGCAAACGATTTAGAAGAAACATTAGTCTTTAATAGAAAGATGAAATGAAGGGATTTAATAGCGTTAGGACATGAAATCCCGTAGAAATATTGTCTTGAGAATCTTCAGTACTCACTGTAGGTCATCCATCATCCATGTGTGACTTGGACCGAGAACACTCTTATCAGGAGAGAGCAAGCTACCGGCCAGAGATTGAATCTGGCTTGCTACTTGCTATTATAGCAACATTTTATCAGTAGGGGGGAAAATAAGACTGTAAATTCCCAGGAACTTGGGAAAGCTCACTAACTTTACTACCTCAGACCTCAACCATTCTGACTGTGAACCTCTGAACCCCCCACCTCATTTTTTGAGCACTCAGTGCCCCGGCTTGGGGCTGAGTCTTGAGGAAGAGGGGCGTGGTTGTCACCCATGACCCCTCTACAAACTGTACTCAGTGGTCACTGCTGTATTTTCCATTCCCTACTTACTGCCGTGTAAAGAAGCCATGCTCATAGCCCCACTGCTGGACTCATCGGCTTGTTTTACTTTCCCATAATGGACCGTGACCCTGTGGAGCCACGAGCCAAAGTAAATCCTCTCCTCGCTCATGTTTGCCCCACTGGGTGTTTCGTCGTGGGAGTAAGAGGCCATTGCTGTACATCAGAGTCTCAGCGTGTCTGTCAAGCGATGGATGTAGAAATCAGAGACAGAAAGAGGGTGCTGTCACAGACCTGACGCAGTTCCTCCCCTCTTCCAGCCACCGACCGCTGAGCAGGGCATCTACTTGAAAGTTCACTTCCCTTCTCAGGAACACGCCTCTGTCACAGACGTGCCTTGGGGGTTCAAGGTGACCAGGACGGTACCCCCTCACAGCTCTGACACTGATGTAAGAATGGCTGCGGTGGTTGGGATGGGAAGGCTCTTTTCTAATAAAGTATCCAAAGTAACAACCTTAATATTGACCTCTGTGCCGGTTGGAGGCCTCAGGGAAGCGGAACACACACAGCATGCATGTGCAGAAGTCAACTGTATGTAAGGATTTCAGTCATGTGACTGAGATTGATAATCGTTTCTCTGCAGGGCAGAGGAGCAGCTGAAGACCAGGGCTGCCAGTGACCCAGTTTGCCTCTGAGGAAGGGGGAGTAGATTTTAGTGGTAAATTTAACAGCTGATGGCTGGAGAATTCCTTCTTGCTCAAGGTACCAATCTTTTGTTCTATTCAGACTTTTAACTGCTTGGGTGAGGGCCATGTATTCTACCAAGAACAATCTGCTTTCCTGGGAACTCACTGATTGATTGATGATTGGTAGTCATCTCATAACCAAATACCCTCAACATCGACATTTAGAATATTCGGCTAAACTTCTGAGCACTCAGCCCAGCCAAGGCGATGCCCAAATGAGATGCCACACTTTGATCCGGATAGGAATTCTCTTCTGAAAGTCTCGTGCATCAAAGGTTTGGCTCCCCGAGATGACACCATTTTTGAAAGTGAGGACAACGAACTCCATTATGAAGTGGCCGTGGGGCAGCATGCCCCGGAAGGGCGTGTCTCATCCCTTTCTCCCTTGCTTCCCACACGCCAGGAGGTGAACATCTGAGCTCTGCCAAGCTCTTCCACCACAGCGTGCAGCCTCACTTCCGGTGCAGAACCAATGGCGTCAAACCTCTGAACCCGCGGCCTCCGACCAGTCTGTCCTCTCAAACTGCTGTCCACGGGCCAGGGAGATGGCTCAGGAAACAAAGGCCCTTGAGGCCAAATCTGAACGTAGCCATAAATCCCACATGGTGGGAAAAAGAACCTGCTCATCAGACTGTCCGCCCTTTGACCTCCACATGGCTCCGTGGCAAGTGTGAACGTAATGTGCATGCATGTACGCACAAACATACAAACGTGAATAAATACACGTGCAGTAACATCTTAACATTGCTCTCCTCGGCCTTTGTCAGAACAACTTCAAATGCTACCTAACAAACCTTGTACCAGGTCTCATCACCTGCTCTGGAAATGCCTGAGGATAAATGTCCTGTAATTCTGAGCTTCTAAGTCACAGCTAGACTTTGTGGGTCAAGGAGAGTCACTGCGCTGACGGTTTGACTGGCACCCCCAAAACAGGCACACCTCACCTCTGCATAAAGGACACCCCTCACCTCTGTATAACAGGCACACCTCACCTCTGTATAACAGACATCCCTCACCCCTGTATAACAG
>JABTXL010004573.1:1238597-1257703 GCA_025134845.1 Neodon shergylaensis | reverse complement strand
CACCACTCTCCTCTGTATAACAGTCACACCTCACCTCTGTATAACAGGCACCCCTCACCTCTATATTCTTGTCTGATACTGAGGCCTACGGTAGGGACCGAGATGTAGCTAAACTGATAGAGGGCTTGCTCTCCAGCGCAGCATAAACCTGAATGAATGTGGTGTGTGGGTTTGTATCCCAATCCTCATGAGCTAGAGGTGGGAGAATCAGAAAAGGTTACTGGTGGCTACACAGTGAATCTGAGGCCAGCCTGGGCTACATGAGACCCCGAATCAGAAAAACAGTCACAAAAAGAGAACCAAGAGCCTGTTGGGATTATTATTATGTCATGGAATCTGGGTCAACCCTCCTCATCTTCCATGAGCGTGAACCGGTGCCTGGGATCCTATTATACAAACCCCAGTATCTGTTACAGATCCCTGGGGTCCCGCTCCTATTTTTAAAGCCAGGAGGTAATCGGGGAAAGAGGGAGTTAAGTCTCACTAGTGAAACCAGCCCTGCATTCCCCAGCTGGGAACAATCAGGCCTGGCAGCTCCCCTCCAGGAAACTCCTGCCGCTTTATTGGGATGGATGGGAAACAGGATTTTGACTTTTTGATAGGTGAGACTATAAATCTACCATCAAGACTGCAGAGGACCAGCTGGGCTTATGTATACAAGCTGCATCTTTAATTACAGACCCCACAAGATGTCGAGCTCAGGAATGCCCCATCGTGTTCCAAGTGGAGTGGGGAGGATGGGTCCCTTGGATGGGAGCCAATGGTTCCATCTTTTCAAAGAACACAAGACAAGGGCAGGAGAAGCCACACAGAGAAATGCCATGGCTACCCCACAGGATCATCATGGAAATATTTTCTTATGCACAGCTCTTTCTTACGATGGGTCACCATTTTGTGACTTCCTCTGAATTTTATGTCTAATTTAAAATTTATCTTTGGCATAAAAATGAACAATCTAGCCAGGTTAGTGATGCACACTTTAAATCCCAGCACTTGGGAGGCAGGGGCAAGCAGATCTCAGTGAGTTCCAGGCCAGCCAGAGAGACATAATAAGACCTTGTCTCAAATAAACAAACAAACAAATATTGAAATTAAAAAAGAAAAAGAGAAAAAAGAAGAAAACCCGGTTCTGAGAAAACAGTGTTTGGATACATCTTTCTTTCTTTTTTTTGAAATCTAGTTATGTATGTATGTATGAGGGGGTGCATACATGTATCACAGCACATGTATGAAAGTCAGAGGACAACTTAGAAAACAAAGTTCTCTCTTCCCACCCACATGGGACCCAGGGATAGAACTCAGGTCATCCAGGTTCTGGCTATTACAAATAGTCCTGCTATGAACATAGTTGAACAAATACTTTTGTAGAATGATTGTGTCCATGGGGATGTCCCCTGCTAGGTCCTTGGACAGCAGAGGAGAGGGTGCCTTGTCCCATTGTCACACTGATGAATATCTCGAATATCACCATAGAACCTTTGTCCGGCGATGGATGGAGATAGATAGAGACAGAGACCCACATCAGAGCACTGGACTGAGTTCCTAAGGTCCAGTTGAAGAGCTGAAGGAGGGAGAAGACGAGCAAGGAAGGCAGGACCACGAGGGGTTGGTCCACCCTCTGAGACAGTGTCCCTCACCAAATCTAGCTGGACTCGGTCTGAACGAACATGTGATCAAACCAGACTCTCTGATTGTGGCTGACAATGGGGGCTGATGGAGAAGCCATTGATAATGGCACCGGGACTTGTTTCTACTGCATGTACTGGCTTTTGGGACCCTAGTCTATTTGGATGCACACCTTCCTAGGCCTGGATGGAGGGGGGAGGGCCTTGGACTTCCCACAGGGCAGGGTTCCCTGACTTCTCTTAGGACTGGAGGGGGAGGGAGGTGGGGTGGGTGAGTGGGGGAGTAGGAGGGGAATGGGAGGAATGAGAGGAGGGGAGGAAGTGGACATTTTTGAATGGAATGAATATATATATATGTATATATATATATCAGGTCATTGGGCTTGGTGCAAATGCCTGAGCCAGCTGAGCCAGACTGAGTCGTGGTGAACGTTATGGGAGAAGAAAAAAGAATAAGACTGGGGAGATATCTTGAGTCAGTGGTCATGACCGGGGAGGTAGCTTGAGTCTGTGGATTATGACCGGGGAGGTAGCTTAAGTCTGTGGATTATGACCGGGGAGGTAGCTCGAGTCGGTGGGTAAAGTTCTTGCTGGGCATGGTAATGTGTGCTTGTAATCCTTGCATAGGGAAAGCAGAGACAACAAGGTTCCTATGACCCACTGGCTGTCCGGTTTAGCCAATTTGCCAAGCATAAGATCCCACATGAGAGACCCTGTCTCAAAATCTAAAGTGTGCAGGACTGGAGGAGTAACACCCAGAGCTGGCCTCTGGTTCCTGTGCACACATATGCACCTGTATGCATACATACAAGTACACACAAAGTATTATGCCATGTAATAGCATAAACAGTATCACATAGGCAGAACTATTCTATACAACTACTTTAAATGTTCGTTTGTAAGAACTAGAGGTTGAAATGAAATAAGATAGAGTAGGAACTAACAGAATTAGATTATGCAAATGATTGTTTTTAAAAATGTGCACCTGGGAGCTCAGTCCGGTGCTCCAATGTGGGTCTCTGTGACTCTCTCCATCCATCCCCAGATGAAGGTTCTATGGTGATATGCAAGATATTCGTCAGCATTGCTGTAGGATAGGGTCATTTCAGGTTCCCTATCCTCAACTGCCCAAGGAACTAACTGGGGACCTCGCCTTGGGCTCCTGGGAGCCACTCTAGGTTCAAGTCTCTTGCCAACCCTAAGGTGGCTCCCTTAACTAAGAACTGTGCTTCCGTGCTCCCCTATCCAACCTTCCTTTATTCCCATCATCCTGTTTCCCCAAGTTTCCCTCATCCTCCCCTTCTCACTTTTCTCTCCCCATCCCCCGATGCTCCCATCCCACCCCACCCCCAAGATCCCAAATTTTCTCCCCGGCAATTTTGTCTACTTCCCATATCCAAGAGGATAATTATATGTTTTTCCTTGGGTTCACCTTCTTATTTAGCTTCTTTAGGTTCACCACTATATACTTCGTGACCGTTATTTATGGCTAGAAACCAATTATGAGTGAGTACATCCCATGTTCATCTTTTTGGGTCTGGGTTACCTCACTCAGGATAGTGTTTTCTATTTCCATCCATTTGCATGCAAAATTTGAGAAGTCATTGTTTTTTACCGCAGTGTAGTACTCTAATGTGTGTATATTCCACACTTTCTTCATCCATTCTTCCATTGAAGGGCATCTAGGTTGTTTCCAGGTTCTGGCTATTACAAATAATACTGCTATGAACATAGTTGAACAAATGCTTTTGTCATGTGATAGGGCATCTCTTGGGTATATTCCCAAGAGTGGTATTGCTGGGTCCAGAGGAGCGGAAGGAGGGAGAACATGAGCAAGGAAGTCAGGACCACGAGGGGTGCACCCAACCACTGAGACAGTGTGGCTGATCTATTGGGAGCTCACCAAGACCAGCTGGACTGTGACGGAAGAAGCATGGGATAAAACCAGACTCTCTGAACATGGCGAACAATGGGGGCTGATGAGAAGCCAAGGACAATGGCCCGGGGTTTTGATCCTACTTCAAGTTCGGGCTTTGTGGGAGCCTAGCCACCTTGGATGTTCACCTTCCTAGACATGGACAGAGGGGGGAGGGCCTTGGACTTTCCACAGGGCAGGGAACCCTGACTGCTCTTTGGACTGGAAAGGGAGGGGGAGAGGAGAGGGGGGAGGGGGAGAAGGGTGGGATGAGGGGGAGGGAAATGGGAGGCTGGGAGGAGGCAGAAATTTTTTTTTCTTTCTTTTTCTCAATAAAAAAAAATAAAATAAAAATGTGCACCTGTACTGGTTAAAAAAATACTTCTCTGGCTGATATAATACTTTTGTGGCATATGCAGTGAACAAAAAGTCTTAAATTGTTGAACTATCAGTCCAAACTATTTCCAGCTGTCCCTCGGGTGGTACTGAACCCTCTCCTACAAGAAACCCACACTTCTATTCTGTGTTCTTACTGTGTCTGACGGCATTTCACCTGGTCTCCTTCCCTTTAGCGAGCTCCTCAACTGTAGTCAAACATGGGACAGTGAAGAACATTATGTTGGAGGAAATCTGACACTTCTGTAGTTGTACATTTTCATAAGCGCATAGCTCATGGGTTAGGAGATGTGGCTCAGTAGTCAAAAGCACCTGCTGCTCTTGCAGAGGACCTGGGTTCAGTTCCTAGCACCCACACCAGGCAGCTTTCAATCACATGGAACGCCAGGTCTCCCAGGGAATCCAATGCCCCCTTTGGTCTCTGCTGGTACCAGATGCACACACATGAATCATACATGTTCTCACACATATAAATAAGTAAATCTTAAAAAATAAAGAACATGGCTTATAGCTTTCATACTTCTTACAATGGCCTGCTCAAAGAATTTCTTAAAAAGTGTTCGGTACATTAAACTGAGCTTTTAATTTGCCATTAGAATACGGCCTGGGATTAATCCCTAGCAACATATAACCCACATGTCATAGTCCATGTGTGTAATCCATGCACAGGGGAGGAGATAGAGGCAAGAGGATTAGTAGTATGGAGTTCTAGGCCAGCCTGAGATACATGAGAACCTGTCCCCCAAAAGAATCAATAAATAAACAAAGAATAAAATGCAATCTCCTACACAATCTATGTGGTCACGGTGGGACAGATGGCTCGGTAGTTAAGAGCATTGACTGCTCTCACAGAGGACCCAAGATAGTTTCCTAGCACCCACACGGACTGCATCCTCCTAGGCCTCCAGCCCCAGGGGATCTGACATGCTCTGCTGGCCTCTGCAGTCCCTATACACATACGATGCACATGGGTGCTACCCAGACCCAGAAAACAAAAGTAATTTTTTTTTTTTTTGGAAAATATAAAAAGAGCTGTTAGGGCAAAATATACAACACAGTAAACCTGACGCCTGGCACACAGCACCCCACAGCACCCCACAAAAGTCACGGTTGAAGCAAACTTACATTGTGCATCATTGGGAAGAGAAAGTAATAAACCACACGTGTACAGTAAGGCCCAGGCACTCACACATGGAGGGTTTGAAAGCCACTTTTAGTGAACGTCTGAATTCATAGGTGCTTCCCAGACTAATGACACCGAGGTGGAAAGGCCCAGGTTAAAGGAAGATGAATGAATAAGTAAAAGCACATGGATGGTAAGGCGTGGTGGCATGTGGACAGTAAGGTGGGGCGGCACATGGACGGTAAGGTAGGGTGGCGTGTGGTGGCACGTGGTTGGAACTCAACCACTCAGGAGACTCACGGCTGAGGCAGGACAGCAAGATTCTCTTTAAAAATAAACAAGCAGGGCTGGAGAGATGTCTCCGTGGTTAAGAGCACTGGCTGCTATTCCAGAGGTCCTGAGTTCGATTCCCAGCAACCACATGGTGGCTCACAGCCATCTGTAATGAGATCTGGTGCCCTCTTCTGGCATGCGGGCATACATGGAGGCAGAATGTTGTATACACAGTAAATAAATAAATCTTAAAAAAAATAAACAAGCCAACAACAACAAAACAAAAAAAGAAAACAGGGACGTGAAATACCTTCAAGGAGAACTGGGGGATGGGCACTACGTATGTTTACAATTAAGGCGTACCACGTAGGCCCACTGTAACCACCATGTGCTCCCCTCTTCTTCCTGAGGGGGCTTGGGCTGCAATTCTCCCCATCATCCGGAGCTGGGTCAATAGGTGAGTGTTCCTCTGCCTCCCAGACCCTAACAGGCTGTCAACAAGACTGCTAGGCCAACAGCCGGGACTCTGCCTAAGACACCCCTCCTCCCACCCCCTCTCAGACCCTTCTGAGCACGCCCTCCTTTCCACTCTCCATCACAGGGGCCGTACATAAAGTGCCTTTCATTTCCTCTGGTTCTTTCTATTTTGCCGTAAAAACTATCCCGCAATAATGCTCATCTTTTGTCAGTTTCTTGTTAAAGAACTTTAAAAGAAAATATATTAACTGTGTGTACTGCTTGTCAGTCAAGTGCAGCTAACCCCAGTAGTCCACACAGAAATCTCTCATATTGGATATGTTTTTCTCCTAATGTAACCACAGGTATTGCTTAAGAAAAGAACCCCGAGAGCTGGAGCTGATACCCTGGCCAACAAAGTGATAGCTCTGCAGCAGGAGGACCTGAGTTTGAGCCCAGACAAGGTGGCGTGTACTTGTAATCCCAATGCTGGGGAGGAAGATCTACCCACCCTAGAGATTCTGAACAGCCAACCCCTAACAGACCATCTTCAGGCCAGTGCGAAGCCCTGTCGCAAACACTGTGTGGATATCTTTTCTGAATAACAACACCTGAAGTTGTCCTCTGGCCTCCATATGCAAGTACACAAACTCAAACACACACACACACACACACACTCACACACACTCATTCACATACACACTCATACACATACTCACATACACACTCACACACTCACCCATAAACTCACTCTCACACACTCACTCACTCAACACACTCATACACTCACCGACACACTCACACATACACATTCACGTACTCATTCACACACACTCACACACACTCACACACTCATACACATACTCGCACACTCACACACACTCACTCACACACACACACGAGAAAATGTTGAGATAATTATTATATACCCATATCCATTCTGACAACATATTATAATATGAAATACACATTATATCTTATTCCCGAGAGAGTCAGATATACCACGAACTCACTTTTGGCTCTGTGTGGACAAATAACCTTTTAAAATTGCTGAATTTATGAAATACCTGTTTGCTTTTTTGTTTGACTTTTTTCCTAACATAGGGTCTTGCTATCTAGCCCTGGTTGACTGGCACTTACTATGTAGCCAAGGCAGCCTCAATCTTACAGTCATCTTCCTGCCTTAGTTTCTCAAAATGATGGGAGCATAGGTCAGTGCCGTTCATTTTCTAATGCGAATGCTGCTTATGTAATTTTTCTCATAGATGAGTCACCTAAGAGTTCCCTTTGATTTTTTTATATTTGAACACCTGCTGACAGCAATATCTGGAAAACATCATTCACTAACAGTTTGTGTTAATTATCTATCTGTATAACAGACTACCTCAAACCTATCCGCTCAGACACAGAAGGATGATTCTCTGTTCACTCACAGTGCATAGGCCAAAGCCAGTCCTCTCACACTATTGGCCTCGGGATCCAGCTCTGTGCTGATCACTGGGCCTCCCTCACTCTCTGTCATGTAAGTCTCTTGAATCTCTCAGGGAAAGAGAGTAAATAGTTGCAACTTGTGAGTAAGTGTGAGTGTATGTGTGTGTTTGGGTTTGTGTACTTGCGTGTGAAGGCCAGAGGACAACATTCCATCCTGTCTTTTGCACGAACGTGAGTCACAACATCCAGTCGACAGTCTCGTGAGGGGCTGGTTACACAGGAACACAAATGCCAGGAAGCAGCAACCATAAGACTAGCTACCCACTCCCAGCTCCTGTGCTGTGGACATTGGTTTTAGATGCTTTGCTTGTATTCTAAAGACTAGCTTATTAAAATAAAAAAATGAAAAAAAAGCCACTGCAAACAGTTAAGGACTGCCCCCCCTCCTCCATTTTCTTTCTTTCTTCTTCTTTTTTAATTCGAAAACTAATAAAATTGAACAAATGGCCACTCTGGAAATACACAGAGAAAAGAACATTAAATAAGGAAATCTTTCTTCTCAAAGCACCAGTCACGTGAGGTATGCAGAAAAATAGGGCTTTGTTCCTATATCGACCTAGAAAATCCTCTTTCAAAAGAACAAATTTTCTTTTAATTGATAAAGCTCTGGAAAAGCTTGGGGTTGCCATTATCAAGACAAGAGTTTAGAAAACAACAATGTATTCCATCGCTGGCTTCCATGATTGATTTAAAGATTCTTAAAGCAATTTGCTCTTGGTGGAATCTAATTCAGTCAGCAAAATGCAGCAGGCTTGACTCCGTATTGACTTAGAATAATCTCATGGAATAATTCTACGGTTTTCAGAGACAGCACTCGTTTGCATGAGCATGAGTCTGCCTAGCATCAAGTTGTATCGTGGGCCAATGACAGCCACGCGTGACAGTGAGATACGGACACTTGTTTGCTGAGGAGAATCCCGGAAATCATCTGGTTGGAGCCCGCTATTGCTCAACTCTCCTCGCAACAGCCCCTAATGGTGACCCCAGTTCAATTTCTCTCCAAACTTTCAGGTTCAATCATTTATAAATCTGTGTGAATCAGTTCTCAGTTTATTAAAAACACATCATGCCAAGTCCAGAACTTTAGCATCGAAAATAAAAGACTCAATTTTAAACAGGAAATAAACAATCAATGACAGTCTGTGTGGAGAGAAAAGAGTGCCAAGGTCATGATCAGATGAAGTCATCGCACATGGGAACGGCCTACGACACTTCTATAGCATTCATGGCTTACAGGAAGGAGGCAGAGGAGAAGTGGCAGTGGTTACTGGAATGGAGGCTATAACCACACTCCAGGAGATTTCAGACAAGAACAAAAGCTCAAATCTAACACACCAAGATTTAACTTGACATTTAGCTGCATTAAATTTTAAGAATGTCCAACTTCACAGGAGAAAGGCAGAAGTGAAAGGAAAGAAAGCTTTACTGAATTAAGGGCCAGGTTACACATTGCTCAAAGACCAGTAAGTAAGAGGGGAAAAGTAGACAAAGAGGAGCAAGTTTATTCAAAGGCCAGCTATCCTCGGCAGATGGAAGGACCCTTTTTTCTTCAAAGCAATACGTGGAAGGCCTCAGCTTTCACAGGGAAGGAGACAGGGAGTCAGGAAGGCGTCACCACGTAAGACAGACATCTCCCTCCCTGCCTGGCACATCACAACAGACCCAACCTCCTGCTGCCAGTTCTAACATTTAAAACAAACTAAAGACCAAGGAGTGGTATGACAGAAGGGACCAGGTATACTAGGTACTGTCCCTCTAAAGAAAGATTATGTAGGCTGAAGACCATGAAAAAGGGAGAGAATATAAGAAGGCTAAGAAGCCAGCTGGAGTAGTGGTGCACACCTTTAACCCATTAGGGAGGCAGAGGCACTTGGATCTCTGTGCCTTTGAGGCCAGTCTGGTCTACAGAGCTAGTTCAAGGACAGCCAGGGCTACACAGAGAAACCTTATCTTGGAGTTTAAAAAAGGAAGAAAGAAGAAGAAAAGGAAAAAAGAAGGAGGAGAAAGAAAGAGGAGGAGGAGGAGAAAGAGGAGAAGAAGAAGAAGGAGGGGAAGGGGGAGAGGGAGGGAGAGGGAGGGGGAGGGGGGAGGGGAAAGGAAGGGGAGAGGAGGGAGAGGGGGAGGGAGGGGGAGGAGGAGAAGGAGGAAGAAGAAGAGGAGGAGGAGGGAGGGGAGGGGAGAGGGAGGGAGAGGTTAAAGATGCTGCGAACAACTTTGCAGAATGGCAGAGTATGGGTGGAGAAGAGCTCCTAAGAGCTGGTGACCCCTGCCACAGATTCTGAGGAACTTTTCTAACAACACAGTTTCTTCTCTTCAAGGGTGAATCACTAGCTACGACCAGGCTACATGAGCAGAACCCCAACCACAAGCAAAGAGGGATGGTTCTTGTAACTTAGAAAAAGTTGTGGTGCTGGAGACAAAGCTCACATGGAGTTTTTTTTTTTTTTTAATGGGGAAATGTGGATGGGAGAGGAGAGAGGGGAGACCAGTCTCTGGGACAGGAGTGGCAGAAGAGAGAGAGAGAGAGAGAGAGAGAGAGAGAGAGAGAGGAGGCGGGCAAGGCCCATCATTTAAAAGGAAATGTAGTGAAGGCGCAGGGAAGGAAGGAGCTCTCAATGGCTGGAGCTGAGGACATATCCCGTCAGGACCTCAAGGGCAGGCCAGTACAGATGCCTGAATACTAACAGCTCTATCCAAGACTGACAATTGCTCTGGACAAGGAGAAGTTAACCCAGCTGAAGGTGATTGTCCAAGAAAGGAAGTTACTTGGTAAATGCAGCCTGCTGGTAGAAGAAAGGTCAGGGTACGACAGTGTTGCTCACCCTGAGCTCAGGAACCAGTCCACACTGGGGAGACATGGGGTCGCCTGCGCTAACTGGCTGCTGCAGGAATGTAGCAGGCACTATTACTCCCTGGGCCTCTGCAAACCCCAAGGGTCTAGGGCCTGCTCTTGAGCAAACTCAGAGGGGGTTGCTTTTTCTAGTCATCTGTTGCTAGTATTCTTAGACTAGCATATGTTACCTCAAAATATGCCTCCGTGGATAAAGCTTATTTTGAGCTAGCTATTCTGAGAAACCGCAGACACAGAAAAAGCTTTGAAATCAGAAGAGAAATAACCCTTCTGTAAGGGAAACCATGATCCACAAAGAAATCTCCATTCGTAAGTGTGTCTCCTGTTGCGTACCAGGAAAAGAAGGACCATTAAATCTTCAGAGGTAGCAATCAACTCAGAATATCACTTGGCCTGGTGCACCTTGCCTTCCTGATGCTGTTCGTTGCTAAGCTTCCCCACCCCTTCCCTTCCCTTCCCTTCCCTTCCCTTCCCTTCCCTTCCCTTCCCTTCCCTTCCCTTCCCTTCCCTTCCCTTCCCTCCTTCCTTCTCTCCTTCCTTCTTTCCTTCCTTCCTCCATCCCTCCATTCCTTCCTTTCTTAGTCTCCACACATTGGCCAGTTGTGGGTCTGTGTGCTGGTTCCCATCTGCTGCAAGAGACTGCTTCCCTGGTGAGGGCACTGCAAGTCACTGACCTATGAGGATTGCACACTGTTATTAGGGTTCATTTTACTGCCGGGTTCCTTTAGCAGAACAGGAGTATTTTGTTTTTCCCTAGATCTACACAGTTAGGTTCTGGGCCACTACAGCAGTGTCTGGCATGGGGTCTATCTCAATCCAATCAGAGAATGGCTGGTTTCTTCCACAGTCTGTCTCCCATGTAAACCCCTAGTTCATGATGCTCCCTCCTAGGACCAGATTCTGCTCCAGCCGCCTGCACTGTTGTCTTTATTAAGTCCCACAGGGATGGATACAGGGAGGCCCAAAAGCCTCATACATATGCACACACACACATATATAACACATATATACATATACATATATACATACATGTATATATGTGTATATATATATAATCCCCTTACAAGTGGGTATGCTTGGCTATGTGCAGTTTATTTCTGAATATTGCCTGGTGCGCTCTTCACCTTGGCTCTCTGCGTGCATGCCGTTCCTTAGCATCTTGCCTTGCTCCCTCTCCATCACTGTCCCCTGCACACGTGGCTACCCTGCTCCCCAGCTGAGCCTGAGACACTCTCTTATCTCGCTCTTCTCTGGGGCTCTCCCTCATCTCGTTCACACGGAACCTTCCTTGTGGCTGCCCCCTCTCTCCCCGTTTCTCATCTGCCACAATGTGTGTGCCTTCCTTCTCCACATACAAGCAAGGCCTTTGAGGCTGAACACAGGAATCCCCATGATTACCTGCCCGCAGGGGATAAGGAAGCACTGTGTTGCGACACTTTGAAGCAGCACAAGATGTCTTTGCTCAACAAATGTTGCCCCAGACCATTCCCCACGCCAGGCTGTCACCTGCCACTGTGGAACACATTAGAGGGTGAACAGATCAAAGCCCCAACCTCCTTCTGCGGGGACAACACATAAACGGTACCTACCAAGTGTGATGACAGCTGAGATGTAACAGTGCAGGTCAGCACAATGAGTATTTAATAAGCTCATCTGATTTTCCTCTGTGGGACAGAGCTGCCTTAGTACTGTGCCCGGCGCTATAAGGACTTCATGAATAAATGACTGAATGCAGCTAAGGAGCAAGACATTAGACTGGAGCGGCTTCCCCAGCTGACTCCATGTTAGTAAAGAAACACGCATGAATGCCACAGATGGAAGGGCAGTTATAAACAGAATGAAAACCACAGGAATGATTGACAGTCACTTCAGAGATCACCTCAACAAAGACTCTCTGAAGACATAATGCCAACATGACCAACACCTATACAAACACCACCACCAATGCCAGCAGCAACACTGCCAACACCAATACCACCACCACCAGCTTCACTACCACCAACAATAACAATGACGATACCACTGTCACCACTGCCATCACCAACAACAAGGAGAACAGCAGCAACAACCACCTCCTACCTGTTCCCACAGGCGTTATGTGGGACTCCTTAGAAGTTCCTGAACTCTGAGTAGGATCTATCAGTTTGAAGGGGTTTAACCCCTAATGGCCACTCCGAGATAGGACACAGCAAAGTTTACCAAACACAACACTACTACATGTAGACTGTAGATGTGGTGGAGAACTTGGGTTTGTTCGTAACATTCTAACAACAAGAGTTTTCACTCAAGAAGCACAGATACAGGCAAAGACAAACAGAAGCACAGATGGTATTCTCCTGAGCTCTGAGACCAACACCTCGGAGGCACAAGGAGTCTGTGTCCCTGCAGATTTGGGAACTCTGTGACTGCAATCAGCATCCTGAATGGTCATGCCTTGGAATCTACCTCCACTGGCTTTCTCCTAAGACATGCTCACTCTCCTGGTAAATAAGAAAGCGCTGCTTTGCCAGAGTATGCCCTTCAAACAAGACTTATCTTCTGGGAAAAAGAAATCGCTGAGAAAGAATCAAAGGGTCAAAAGAAGAGATGAGGAAAAGAATTTAATTTCTTTTTATTTCAAGTATATGAATATTTTGCTTGCATGTATATAAGTACGCCATGTGCATGCCTGGTGCCTCTGGACTCTAGAAGAGGACATCAGGTCTCCTAGAACTGGAGTTATAAATGGTTGTGAGCCATCGTCTGAGGCCTGGGAATCAAATCAGGGTCCTCTGCAAGATCAACAAGTATCCTTAACCACTGAGACATCTCTCGAGCCTGGGGGGGGGGGTATAAAATCAACTCTGTTTTGGTTCTTTGTCACTATATACATAAAATAAAATGTCTACCCTAACTATGACACAAACAATGCAAGCATGAAGAAAGCAAAAGTTCAGTGTGGTGGAGACGTTTAAACGGTAGGGAAAATCGGGCAGAGTAGTAAGGACCTGGGTGCCCTGGTCAGAATACTGACATTCGCACAGGATGCTACCAACTCCCACCTTGAATTGCTGAACATTTATCATCTGTAAACTGAGAATACTAAAAATATTCATAGAAATATTTCAAGGTTGTATAAATTTTAATAAAATGAAGTTCTATTTTTTATTTATTTGGGGGGGGGGACGTTGAGAGTAATCTCTGTAGCCCAGACTGTTCTCAAACTCTCAGTGATCCATTTGCCTCAGCTTCCCAGGTATTTGTATTGCAGGCATGAACGACCACACCCAGGTCAAGATAATCCATGTACAACAACATTCCTGCAATATCTGGAACTTTGAAAGTTAAAATAAACAACATAGGTAGGGGGATGGGAAGGGGAAAAAACATGGGAGGAAAGATGCTCACAACAGACGCAGATGAGAAAGAGTATAAAGATGCATTTCCACTCAATAAATAAAATAAGATATTTGGACATTCGGGGCTTAGGGATGTAACTCATTGCTAGAGTGTTTGTCTGTTGAGAAGGTACAAGAACTTGGGCTCAAGTCTCTGTACCAAAAATAACAATGATAATAATTTCAAAATACATTCAGATTTTTTGGCCATCTTTGGGACTGAGTGTAGGGTCTCACATATGCCTTGATAGTTCTCTGCCCTGGAGCAACACTTGGTTCTTGTTTTCTAAGTCTTTATCTTGAGACAAGGGCTCCCTAACCTGTCCAGGCTGGCCTGGAACTTGTATTCTTCCTACCTCCTCCACTGCCCCACCCCCCAGAAGCTAGGATGATAGGTACATACAAGACCACTTAGCTGGAAGGTATTTCTCTAGCTGCACCACTGCCTTCTGGGTGCCCCCAGAACTCCCTTCCTTCAGGATGCCTGTGCACTTATGCAATTTTACTAAAGGCTTTCCAGTGCCTTGTTTGACTTGTTCTGCTAACCTGTAAGACCGGTTCATTAATTGTCATTGTCAACTGGATTTAAATCACCTAGAAGACACAGCTCTGGGCAGGTCTGGGAGGGAGTTTCTAGAGTTTTAACTGGGGAGTGAAGAGCACCTCTGGATGTGGCACCGTCCATAGCTTGGGTTTGCTGACTTAGTAAAAAGGTAAAAGTGGGTTCAGCATTCATCTCTCTCGGCTCCCACAAAGTGACAGCAGCCTCATGCTCTGGCCACATCGATGTCCCTGCTAGATGCACTGTGCTCTCAAACTCTGAACCAACACCAACCAAGCCCCTGGCTTCCTTCTGTGTGTAGAACTCCACTTTCCCCATTACAGAGAGGAAAGTCATGCTGCGGGACTGTCCACAAAGGGGAGGGGCAGCCCAGGGGAGTTGTTCCCAGCTGTCCGCCTTACTAGCCTTGCTGGTAGACAGGTCTCTCTGTCTGTCACCTTCCCCTTGCGTTTCCTGATTTCCACTCCCATTGCGTAACCAGGGAGGACACAAAGCCAGCTGGCTTCTGACTGAACTTCCTCAAATCCAGCCGGCACCACATTGCCAAGGTCTGCAGGAAACCTCCAGGCCTGCGAGGACATAGCAGTCCCTTGTAAGTTCCTGGCTCCTGGAACTCCCACTGCCTGCCAATCAGTCTGCGCCAATCAGTCTGTGGCTGCCTTTTCTGTGCAGTCAGCAAACCAGGTTCCTACTTCAGGGCCCCCTCAGGAGCCATGAGGCAGAAACCAGAAGGTGCAGAGATCAGTGTGTATCACCAACTATTGTGACCTCAACATCTTTAGTCTAACTTCCCTGAGCCCAATGAGGGTTATTTTTAAGGAAAGAAATAGAAAAGTTACTAGTTTTCAAAGGCTAAAGGGGGGTTTATCCAGAAGGAGTATTTCATGATGACCCTAAAAGGGAATAAAGGGTTATTAAAGCAAAAACATCTCTATTAAGTTCTAGCAGGGCATCACTCTCTCTAACTGTACCACTGTGGAGGGCATCACCATCTGCGATCCACTGCCAAAACCAAGGACTTTCAATATCTGACTAAGACGTTAGGGCCACTGGCAAATGCTGGGCCTTACCTGGTGATTAAGGCCTTCTGAGAAAACTTGGGCCTTCAGAAAGGAATCTCGCCTCTAAAGAAGAAATCCTGCCTCACTATCCAGTCTTCAGAGCAGGACCACTCCAAATGTGCCAACCCCCCAAATTATGAGTGGACGTCCCTTGCGCCCCTCCTCCCCCATCTCCCTTTCCATTGCCAGTATTGACAACTGGTCCGTTTCCAAAAGTCCATCTTTCTGGCCGGAAAATCTGAGTCTCAGTACTATACACAATACTGTAAGCTGTTTGCCTACGATGGCCAACTCCACTGTCCACTTAGAGAAAATGCCGACTATGGATATCCAACCACGTCACATTGGTACCGCTTGACTTTGTGCCCCCACCCCGTGCCCCCTGCCAGTCACATGCCTCGGATTTAGTCACCTGTGCTGCAGTGTTGAGAAGTGTGGGTGAATGGGGGGCACCTGAAGCACAGCATGGCCCCCTCGTGGATGAACCGGCCCTCTCCGTGTTGTTCTCTGGATATGGAAGGGCATACCTTACTCCTCCCCAGAGGGCTGGGTTCAAGGTGCCATGTGGAAACAGAGACAGAGACCTGGCCTGCTAATGCTTCCATTTTTAATCCCCCCATCTCCAGAGACCTTGTCTGTGGTATGACGTCATAACCACGCAGAATGAAGACAGTTACCTGACAGTGTCTCTCTAACAAGATCGATGCTTCCTTCAATGATGTGACTAGCTCACCTTGTGACTAAAGCAGACAACGCAAGCCCCAAGTCCTGTCTGGCCGTGATAAACACTCTGACGACACTGACTTTTAAATGAGAAGACTTTGTTTGGGGGTCAGCTCGTTGCCCCAGGTTACAGTTCATCACGGCGGAAGACCCTGGTCACCTGACATCCACAGTCAGAAGAAGACACATGCTGACTTGTGTTCAGTTAACACCGTCACTTTACATAAGCCAGGATCCGCTGCCTAGAAACGGTGACATCTGCAGTGGACGGGTCTTTCTGCCTCCGTAGACCTAACAGAAATCATCTCCAACAGTCCGCCCACAGACCCAATCTCGGGGTGACTTTAACTTCCCTCAAGCTGACAATTTTCTTTTCTCTTCTTTACCTATTTTTTTCGAGACAGGGTTTCTCTGTAGCTTTGGAGCCTGTCCTGGAACTAGCTCTTGTAGACCAGGCTGGCCTTGAACTCACAGAGATCCACCTGCCTCTGCCTCCAGAGTGCTGGGATTAAAGGCATGCACCACCACCGCCTGGCTAAGTTTATAATTTTCAGTAACTATCACAAGACAATAATTTTGTTTTTAAAGATATTCATTAAGGGAAAAGAGAGTTTGATCCTCATTAAGGATATTCTTATGAGAAATGAGAGTTTCATCCTCAGGATCCACAAGTATACCATGGTGTGTACCCACGTGTATATGTATGTATGCACACACACATGTGTGTATACATGTGTGATGTCTGTGATATGTGTGCACATGTATATGTGTGTGTGCACATGTGCATGTGTATGCGTGTATACACATGTATATATGTGTATGCATGTGTGATGTGTGTGTGAATGGGTGTGCACATGGGTGTGCACATGTGCATGTTTGTGTGCATGTGTATGTACATATGTACAAAATAAGTAAGAGGGAAACAGACAGCGAGACAAGAGAGAGAAACAGAGAAATCGATTCTCAAGTGTAGTAGTTTTCAGTTGAATCCTTTGAACAAAACTGAAGTGAGATAAAATGGCACCATTCACTGACAGATCATTAAAAATGATCTCAAAGAAGATCAGTAAGTGATTTTTTTTATTTTTTGGCATATAGCCCAAAAGTAATTCAAAGGGTTTTTTATCCCCTCATTTACTTATTTATATAAAATATTTCTCACTGTAAATACATATAAGAAAGATATGGATAGCCACAATCGGACCCACATTCATCCTGACATTGAATAATATTCACCGCTGACACATGAACTCATTTTTATTATGTATTCATCTTATAAAGAAAACACGTCAGTGACTCTTCACTGTCAACAATCATGGCAAGAATCATAAGGAAAAACCTACAGAGCATTTGTTACAGCACAACTATTCTTGGAGTGTCTCATACACTACCTCCTAACAATCCCAGCAAGGGCACGTTACCCTTAATCTCCATTTTAGGGAGCAACTGTACTTAGAGCTGGGCTCTGAGCCATTCACACGAACCTGTGCTCTGACGACGGTACAGCACGGCTCCTACACATTTCACAAACGATGCTGGCACTTTTCTAAAAGTTGCTTGTTAATATTAATAATTAATATAGTTGTGATTTGATAATTAATGCTCCCAAACATGGCGATTTTAAAATCATACTAACTTATTTGCAGATTTTATTTTTTGAAACAGGGTCCTCTGCCTTAGCCTTCCACCTGCCATTTCCAGACAGGACTAGGGATGGCAGCTCTGACATGAGATGAAGTTGATCCAGTGATGGAGCTGAGGTCTGAGTAGACCTGAGTGGTGTGGAAGGTGGGACCTGTAAGTACCTGTGAAGGGTTTATCTTCTACTGGGTGTTGTGACTCCACTTTGCTCCCCAATACCACACGGTTTCCTCTGCCATGCCCTTTCCCCATAATGTTTCTCTCTTGCCCCCCCTCCAAAATAAAAAAAAGCCAGCTGGCCACAACTGAGGCCTCTGAGACCATGAGCCCAAAGAGATTCCCCTGCTTTAGACTGTGTCCTCCAGCGTTTGTGATGAGAAGCATATCCAACACACCATCACATCTGCAATTACATAGCAAGCACATGGGAAAGAGCCCAGAGAAATCACAGGACGGGGAAGGCAGATTTGTCTGAGATTTCTAATAAACACCGAGAGACCACTATGCAAATTCATTTTCAGATTACCAAGTCCTCAGAATGGTTTTTCCCTTAAGCTATGTACCCTTGCTTTCAAAAGATACTCAGCAGCAATGTTAAAAAAAAATAAAAGAGTCTCAGGCCCTCAGCTGCCTGTGAGAGGCCAGAAAAGGCAGGGATTTCCTTTCCTAGCAATGGTGCAGAGCTGTGTAGAGGCCAGAAAAGACTGGGTTTCCTTTCCTAGCAATGCTGCAGAGTGATCCACCCAGGGCTCCAAACAAACACAAGGGAACTGTGAAAGCAACTCCTGAACAAGTATGTGGTGGGGCGCTTCTAGCTCATGTCCTTGAAGGCACTGAAACCCAAGGACACAGCACAGGGACCACACATGACATGACAGCAGTCAAAGCAGCCTCTTGTCCTGACAGTTAGCTGGCATTGGCAGGGTTGCACCCTGAGAGGAAACTCCACTGTTCCAGGCACTGACGTGGACTTGGAGAGAATAATCCTTTTGAGACTGTGTAATCACGCTGCCCAGAACAAGGCTTTTACCATCAGAATCCATCATACTGTGCTCTACAAAACACCTTGTGTGCACTAGAAGTACTCCTGGGTGTTACATTATCCCGACAAAATGAAATAAACAGAGGTCATGCAGCCCAGACATGGGAGCATCCACACAAAGCCCACAGATAGATGAGATCAGAGCTAAGAAACAAACCCCAAAGTAAACAGCATACCAATGATCTACAGACCTATAACAGTTCATAGATCAGAATTCTCTAAAAATACAAACTGTCAAATTTCACCGATTCTAAGATGTCACTGACTTTCAAATGCACCACATCCTTATTTTTAAGGAAAATAATAAACTTTGAAATTACAGTTGGAAGCTGTGCCCCAATATCAGGGAAGCCAAGGGTGGGGAAGAAATGATTGGCAGCTAGTCCATAAATGTGGCTCGCATGAAGTTGATTTGCTAAAGGCTGGGGAATTTCATCTGGATCTGAGTACAGGTCACAGTGAATTCCGTAAAGCACAGGGACAAATCTGAAGCCATACATGTGAACATGTGATAGAACACATATGAAATCTGAAGCCATACATGTGAACATGTGATAGAACACATATGAA
>JABTXL010004573.1:1171307-1238587 GCA_025134845.1 Neodon shergylaensis | reverse complement strand
TGAAATCTGAAGCCATACATGTGAACATGTGATAGAACACATATGAAGTCTGAAGCCATACATGTGAACATGTGATAGAACACATATGAAATCTGAAGTCATACATGTGAACATGTGATAGAACACATGAAATCTGAAGTCATGCATGCGAACATGTGATAGAACATATGAAATCTGAAGTCATACATGTGAACATGTGATAGAATACATATGAAATCTGAAGTCATACATGTGAACATGTGATAGAACACATGAAGTCTGAAGCCATACATGTGAGCATGTGATAGAACACATGAAGTCTGAAGCCATACATGTGAACATGTGATAGAACACATATGGAATCTGAAGTCATACATGTGAACATGTGATAGAACACATATGAAGCAGTGGATATACACCACACTGCTGTAATGTTTGGACCCATGTTGTGATATTGCCAGGAAAGCTGTGGTATTATCCCAACTTCACAGCTTAAACACTCCACAGCTTAAATTTACACACCTTCTCTTCATGCCTTTAAAAATTATGCAAGACCCAAGCATGGAAGCAGAGGCAGGAGGATCTTTCTGAGTTCCACACTAGCCAAGGAACGTAGTGAGACCCTGTCTTTAACAAATGTTATGCAGGATCTAGACTAGAATCCACAGGTAACACTTGAGGTTCTGTTTTCTGTTACTTTATCCCGAGGCAAGGTCCCCCTAAATTGTCCATGATAGCCAAGAGCTTGCATTCCTCCTGTCTTACCCTCCCCTCCCAGAAGCCAGAATGACAGGACTCTCTGTTTTTGTGTTTCTCTAGTAAACATGGCACTAGACAGGCCAGGATTTGTGACTTTATATAATTCACACTCTCCCTCTACAGGGTCTAAAGAATTGGCACACACATTAAAAAAAGCATGAAAAGAAAAATCATATAAACCTAAGAACATCTGAATAAAATAATGATGGCTTCTAAAACTAATAAATAACAAAAATAAGGGGTGTGTAACTGAAGCATAAAACTCCACGGGCCGATTTATGAACTACACAAAGAAAGATGAGAGAATTGATGGAGTGGAACCAGGCCTGCTCATACCACCCAGAATACAACAAAAACAGATAAAAAGATTAAAAATGTGAGAGCAAGGGGAAGCAGACGTGGAGGAAAGGTAAGAACGTTAGAACATTTAACAGGAGGCCTAGAAGGAGAAACGAAAAAAAGTGTTATAGGAAACACTGAACCATAAAAGTATTGCATTTCCAGATGGGAAAGAGTCCAGTCTTCAAGGTCCTGGTTCCTGACATCCCTCAAACACATTAAACAAAAGAAATCTACACATCTCACCTTTGAAGATGAGCGTGTACAAAGATGAACAACCAAAAGACTTTTGAAAAGGTGTCAAACAGAGACCAGGAAGAAGGCTCAGTCAGTAGAGCACTAGCCTTGCAATCGGGAGGACTCAAGTTCAGACCCCAGCACCCACATAAAAAGTCAGGCACGGCTGCATGGGGTGAAGTAGAGACAGCATTGCTGGGACCTGTGGGCTGCCAGCCTAGCTGCAGGGTCAGAGAGAGACCTTGTCTCAAGGGGAATAAGGCAGGGAGTGTGTGATAGAGTAAGAGATACACAGAGTCCTCCTCTAGCTCCACAAGTGCACACACACACATGCACACACACACACACACACGTGTGCGCACACACATGAGCACACACACGAGCCCATGCACACACACGTGTGCACACACATGTGCACATACACATGAGCCCACATGCACGCGCATACACACACACACACCACTATCTTACAAATGGAAAAAGTATACGATCTACTCTGCATACACACACAACAACATGTAAAGGAAGGATGAACAGATGCTCCTTGTGGCAGGAAAACTCTGGACTGCACTGGATTACGAGTGACAGATGTGCTCTCCGGTCTATGTGGCACCATACAGAGTGCCACACAGCTGTGAGGCGCATAGAACATCACTGCCACCGCTGTGGTTTGGGGAGAAGGGCAACATGGAGGAAGGGCATTCAACACATTATTTAAGAAAATAATTTAAAAATGTAAAGTTCCTACTCGAAATCCAACTTTTATGCGAAAACATTATATAAAAGTGTAAGGAAGATCCTGAGCAAAAATGCCACAGCATTGAGGCTGTTTTATTACAAATAATCTAAAATTCATAATAAAACTCTCTGCCAAGTCCTTAATGCAGCTATTCCTCATTCTGAATTATCAGATCATCATGTAATAAAAGCAGAATCGAGAAACACCAGTGAATAATCGTGTTTATAAAATGCTATACCAAATAAATGTGCCACAAGCTATGTAATTTATTTCTAGTTCATAATTAACTATACATCTATAGAGACAAGATGCTTCAGCAATAAAGCCTTTATCATTTCAGGAAAGATAGTTATACTGTTGGCCACTCCACAGCCATCTGTCATTGGCTACAGTACTCGGGTTTCCAAAAATGGATACAAAAGTCAGCACGGGACCTCCTTCCAGGGAGCAAATGAGGCATTTAGAACCTAAGATAGTAAGTCTATTATTCAAACTCAAAACTTTGACTTTACCTTCTGGGACAGACATCGGAAAAGCGCCTTTGACTCCCAGGACAGGCTGCTCACTGGAAGAACAGTCCATCCTGGCTCTTTCTAGCATTTTTTTAAGGCCTTAAACTTTACAGTGAGACCCACCTAAGTGCAGAATTCCACAGTCCAGTTGAGTGAGCTGCCAAGTTCTCAGCCTGAGCAGAATTTAAAAACATACAGAGTGTTCTGGCATCCAACTGGCGTCTGGAAACAATGCAGGCGCAGGGGACACCACCCACCCTCAGTCCCCAGAGACCTGAGCCTGCCCTTGGGAGGCCTCTGAGTCAGAGCCCAAGAGAACCAGGGTGGAAGGAAGGAAGCAGACTCTGGAAAGCACCCTAGATCTCCCCTCCATTTTGATTTTTTTTTTGATATTTTAAAGACAAGAACAATTCATTTAAAAGCCATCCTTATGGATTCTTGGGACATTTCCTCATTGCATAATTGTCAGTAATGAACTCACTTCATCTCAGTCTTAACAGAGGCCCGGTGCCTCCTTAGACTTTTAATAAAGACTTCTTCTTTATTAAATAAGTAAGGCACAAAGCCAAGACAAACACTCCAGCAGAGGCACCTACAGACCTCGCCCCTCCAGGGGGCAATCAAGCCCAGACTCCATCCTGCTGTCTCTGGAATTCATCCTGTCTTCTCCCAGACTCATCACCAACCTTATAACCAAACCTGACACAGCTCACCTATCCTGTAACAACCTCAGGATTCCTGCCCCAAGTTAAATCCTGGGCATGCCAGCATGGTCCTTGTGAGTCTCAGGAAGAATATCCCTTGGATAGGAAAAACACCCCGAGCAGCAGAATCAGAAAGACAACTTTCTCAGCACAGCAATCCCTGCTTGTTTAGGTGGAGGCATTAAGTACACAGAGAAGGGCGGCTGAGAGAGTAAAGGGCTCACTGTCTAAGCATAAAGCTGGGCATGTGCTGGTAGCTCCAGTGTGGAGACAGGAGGTTTGTTGTCTAAGTAAGCTCCAGTGAGAAATCACCTCTAAAAGTAAGATGGAAATCAAAGAAGGAGGTACTTGACTTAAGTCACTGGCTTCTACATACATATGCACACACACACACACACACACACACTTGCGCACACACACACACACCACACACAAGGTAGATGTACTTGGAAAAGATCATCCCTTCCAAATACGTGGCCCAGTGACTTCTGTGTAGCGCGAATGCAGTTAGGAGATAATGAATTCTACAAATGGGGTAACAAGACAGTCAGCAACCCTTTCCCTAGCCTTGCAGGAGGATCTGCTGGGCACAGCATGGGAAGAGCTCCCCTGCTACGTTCTGACTAGACAGACAGCGGTTTCGGTGCAATTAATCCCCACCCGCCTGTCAAAGCACAGCATAGAGACCATCATACATGATGCATGATAGCACAGGGGTGATGCACAAGGAAAGATGCAGCCTGTGATTGACAGGAGCCGTGTGGTTCAAGCAAAGGAAGAAAAGTGGGGTAAGGAAGGATAGGTACTGCACTTGGCTACTTTTCTGAGATATGCCGAGATTTTAAGGAGCCCCAAATCGTAGGTAGGATGCTTGGGAACACGGGGCGGGGCAGATTCCAATGTCTGTTTCAAATGTTAAGTAAGAAGGTTTATTTGTTTGTTTTTCATTTTGTTTTGTTTTCCTTCTATAGTGGCTGTGGCGGCAATGTCAATCTCCTGCTACAGAGAACGGGAGTGGGTGTGTCTGAGCAGCACTGACCGGCCCCTCCAACTGTAGGAGCCCTTTAAGAGAGGAAGGAACTTTGTTGAGATGTAAGAGAGTTTTCATAACAGTAGTAAAGTCTGAGCTTGAAATTCCAAAGTGTAAAACAAATGATTCCATGTGTCATCATGACCGCCAGGTTCTGCTTTTGGATCCAGCGACCTACTCACTACAACAGGGACAAAAGGAACAGTGCCAGATGTTGGCAACACCTGGAACCTGGAAGGAAGCAACAGTCAGCATGGCCACACGGCTGGTCATAGTTAGGATGGACATCCAAGCTCAGAACATGGGGTGGAGGAGATCACGCAGCGGCCGGCCAGCTTACTTCCACGGAGTCTGCCTGACAGACCCGAACAGGAAATCTGCAGTATGGACAGCCCAGGAGTGTGGAGTTGGGAGTCCAGCCTGGAATGGGCCTTAAGTGCCATTCACCGTGGAAGAACCACATCAGGGGAGCAATGCCTGGACCATCTCAGGACATGTGAACCGGATACTGTTTATGAGCACAGGCCCTGGAACAAGCCCACCAATGTGAAGGTGTGCACAGCGGTGTGCACAGCTCTATCTCACACCCATTCTAGCTCTATCAACCTAGCCATGCACACTCAGAGACACACTCCCTGGTTCAAATCTCCGTCGACTGGGCCTAGATATGTTCTGGAGCTCTCTGCCTCTGTTTCTGTTAGATAAGTTATCTCATCAGGATCTTTGATGGTTTTCACTATTGCTGTTGGTTTTTTTTTTTTTTTTTTTATTGTTTTTGGAGGCAGGGTTTTTCTGTAGCTTTTTTTTTTTTTTGGTTCCTGTCCTGGAACTAGCTCTTCTAGACCAGGCTGGCCTCGAACTCACAGAGATCTGCCTGCCTCTGCCTCCCGAGTGCTGGGATTAAAGGCGTGCGCCACCACCGCCCGGCTGCTGTTGGTTTTGGAAGTGTTGGAAAGCCATGGTCTCCTGATGTGGGAAGTCTTTCTGTATATGTGTTGCTTTTATTGGTTGATGAACAAAGCTGTTTCAGTCAATGGTTTAGCAGAGTAAAGCCAGGCAGGAAATCTGAACAAAAATATAGAGTAGGAGGAGTAAAAGAAACGCCATGTAGTCACCGAAAAAGAAAGATGCCAGAACATTACTGGTAAGCCACAGCTTCATGGCAATACATAGATTTTGAAATGTGTTAATTAAGATGTAAAAGCTAGCTAGGAATATGCCTGAGCCATTGACATATTCGGTGATTATTCGGGTCTGGACGGCTGGGAAACGGAAGCACAGTCTCCATTTGTAGTCTCCTAATGAAATTTAGAAGACCTGAAAATCCACCCCATCTTGACTCAGCCCTCCCAGGTGTTGGGACTACAGACATAACACACCATGCTCCATCTCAATAATTTTCCATTATTGTTCAACTGTACCAAATGTCTGCTCATGCCCTCATCCCCGCACAAGCAGGAGATCCTTGGTGGCTGAAAAGCCATCTGTGTAGTGTTGATCCTCCCACTTTTCAGTCATCAGAGGTTGGCCTGTGTGGTGTCTATCAGTTCCCTCCTCACCTCTTACTTCCAGTTTCACTCCTGATGGGGGACCCTGGCCATAGAGCAGAGGCTATGAGGGCTGGAGATCAGGGAACCTAAAGCCTAGACACCCTCCTTGATGGTCAACCCAGCCTGGCCCTTGTGTAGAACAGAGACTCTTCTCAAGATGGCTTCCTGCAGGACTTTTCCCCCTGGTGGTAGGTAATGCTGGCTCTACCATTGTCATTGGCCTGAGGACTCTGCCCTGGTCCCTGTGAAGAGTATGTTCACAACTACCCTCTCCATGTATCCACTAAACATCCCTTAAAGCACATTCTCCATACGTGTGAAAAGTGGAGGAGGTGCCACAGGGTGGAATTCATACCCTTGCTCTGCCCCCAGTCAGATTTCCTGCAAGTGTGTGAATATTATACCTCCATAATCACCTCAGGGAAGGGTCACCATGGGAGACAGCTCTGTGTGTCCTAGAGACTGAAGTATTACCAATAAGAAAACTTAATTATTTCCCTGTGTCAACAAAGGGCTCCACCATCCACTTGCTCTTTTTTCCAGTTATTTCTTATGAGAATAAAAGTCAGTAAATCCAGTAATAATCCTTTTCAGATTCAAAAATGTTCATAGTTAACTTACTACTAATCTACTTTGAGTATAAGGAAGGGGAGGGACCACAGTCAGAAGTTTCATTTATTTCTTATTCAATAGGAGAGCCAGCTTCACTATGGCAACATTTCTGTTAGTATTTGTGGGTCCTCAGAGGGGTCTCTTTAGCCCCTGAATTATAGAGAGTGGTTGTGTGTTGCTTTTATTGGTTAATGAATAAAGAACTGCTTTGAGCCTGTGGCAGGGAAGAACAGAACTGGGCGGGGAAAGCTAGGCTGTATGCTGGGAGAAAGAGGGCAGATTCAGAGAGAAGCCATGGAGCCACCAGAGTCAGACATGTGTAAGCCACAGCCACATGGCGATACACAGATTATTAGAAATGGGTTAAATTAATATGTAAGAGTTAGCCATTAAGAAGCTAGAGCTAATGGGCCAAGTAGTGATATAAAAAATACAGTTTCTTTGTGATTATTTTGGGTCTACGCTAGCTGGGCAGTAGGGAATAAAACAAGAGTGGCCCATCCTGTCAACACTACACTGGTGCAAACACCATGTATTTTTAAAGATATATTCTTATTTTTGCACATATTGGTGTTTGCCTATGATATGTCTGTATACCACATGTGTGCTATGCCCTCTGAGGCCAGAAGAGGACATCAGATCCCCTGAAAGGGAAGTTATAGATGTAGTGAGCCACCATGTGGATGCTGGGAACCAAACTTGGGTCCTCTAGAAGAGCAGCAGTCAGTGACTTAACCACTTAGCCATCTCTCCAGCCCAAACACCACATTTTCTTGAGGAACACCACAAATTGGAATTCAGAGGAAGCAGTGCCCAGTTAGCTGTAATAAAAACTATTTGGGGCAGTGATTTTTCTCTCAGTGGGATCTGGTTCTTACTATAAGAGAAATTAACACTGCAAAAAAGGGTGGGGGAGGTGGGGCAATAAAGTCATAGCAAAGAGGACTTTAACAGTATAACACAAAACAGTACTCAGTAAGGAGATGTCCCCAGCAGCACAGACATTAAGGGCAACATTGAATAAATGGGACCTACTAAAACGGAGAAGCTTCTGTAAAGCAAAGGACACTGTCACTAAGACAAAAAGGCAACCTACTGACTGGGAGAAGATCTTCACCAACCCCGCAACAGACAAAGGTCTGATCTCCAAAATATATAGAGAACTCAAGAAACTAGACTTTAAAATGCTAATTAACCCAATTAAAAAATGGGGCACTGAACTGAACAGAGAATTCTTAACAGAAGAAGTTCAAATGGCCAAAAGACACTTAAGGTCATGCTCAACCTCCTTAGCGATCAGGGAAATGCAAATCAAAACAACTTTGAGATATCATCTTACACCTGTCAGAATGGCTAAAATCAAAAACACCAATGATAGCCTTTGTTGGAGAGGCTGTGGAGGAAGGGGTACCCTCATCCATTGCTGGTGGGAATGCAATCTTGTGCAACCACTTTGGAAATCAGTGTTTCGGTTTCTCAGGAAATTCGGGATCAACCTACCCCTGGATCCAGCAATACCACTCTTGGGAATATACCCAAGAGATGCCCTATCATATGACAAAAGCATTTGTTCAACTATGTTCATAGCAGTATTATTTGTAATAGCCAGAACCTGGAAACAATCTAGATGCCCTTCAATGGAAGAATGGATGAAGAAGGTGTGGAATATATACACATTAGAGTACTACACTGCGGTAAAAAACAATGACTTCTCGAATTTTGCATGCAAATGGATGGAAATAGAAAACACTATCCTGAGTGAGGTAACCCAGACCCAAAAAGATGAACATGGGATGTACTCACTCATAATTGGTTTCTAGCCATAAATAAAGGTCACAGAGTCTATAATTGGTGAACCTAAAGAAGCTAAATAAGAAGGTGAACCCAAGGAAAAACATATAGTTATTCTCTTGGCTATGGGAAGTAGACAAAATTGCCGGGGAGAAAATTGGAATCTTGGAGGTGGGGTGGGATGGGGGTAAGGGGAGATGGGGAGAGAAAAGTGAGAAGGGGAGGATGGGGGGAACTTGGGGAAACAGGATGATTGGGATAAAGGAAGGTTGGATAGGGGAGCACGGAAGCACAATTCTTAGTTAAGGGAGCCACCTTGGGGTTGGCAAGAGACTTGAACCTAGAGTGGCTCCCAGGAGCCCAAGGCGATGTCCCCAGTTAGTTCCTTGGGCAGCTGAGGATAGGGAACCTGAAATGACTCTATCCTATAGCAATACTGACGAATATCTTGCATATCACCATAGAACCTTCATCTGGTGATGGATGGAGATAGAGACAGAGACCCACACTGGAGCACTGGACTGAGCTCCCAAGGTCCCAATGAGGAGCGGAAGGAGGGAGAACATGAGCAAGGAAGTCAGGACCACGAGGGGTGCACCTCCCACTGAGACAGTGGGGCTGATCTATTGGGAGCTCACCAAGGCCAGCTGGACTGTGACTGAAAAAGCATGGGATTAAACCGGACTCTCTGAACATGGCGAACAATGAGGGCTGATGAGAAGCCAAGGACAATGGCATGGGGTTTTGATCCTACTTTATGTTCGGGCTTTGTGGGAGCCTAGCCAGTTTGGATGTTCACCTTCCTAGACATGGACGGAGGGGGGAGGACCTTGGACTTTCCACAGGGCAGGGAACCCTGACTGCTCTTTGGACTGGAGAGGGAGGGGGAGAGGAGTGGGGGGAGGGGGAGAAGGGTGAGGGGAGGGGAAGAAAGGTGGGAGGAGGGAGAGGGAAATGGGAGGCTGGGAGGAGGCGGGAACTTTTTTTTTCCTTTTCTCAATAAAAAAAAATTTAAAAAAAAAGAAAGAAAAAAAAAGATTTTAAGTTTCTCCAAAAGACAGAACAGCAGCCTTTCTCATTCTTGTCATCTTTCTTTAGAAATGAATGGCGTAACGTGGTGGCAATAAGCATGGTTTCGCCCACACGTAATATTTTCATGCCCATGGGGAGATAGTACTGAGCCCCACAAGCCATCACAACAAATGTCACTCCTGAGATTCCACAGCAGGGCAACGTGACCTTTTGACAGAAAGCTCAGAAGGAAGAACAGGTTGGGTTGTGCCTCTCTGAGTGGCCAGTGTACGGCTCGCTTTTTAAAATGTGAAGTGTCCCACCCAACACTTTCTGGTGAAGGGTCTTGCTTAGAGTACAAAGCCAGAGGCTCTGAATAGACAAGTCCCACCTACTCACTCACCTTGGAGGAAAACAGAGCTGCTGCCACTTGGGGGCGGGGCTCCATTCAGGCCCCTAAGCAGCTGAACACTGGCCATAGGTTAATACCTGCAATGAGTATCTGCTTTCCCCATGATAGGGCCTTTCTAGAAGTTGCTCATAAATCTTTGCAGAAAAACACTACCTGGGGTTTGACTTCGACAGTCTGAAGAAGCCTGGACAGGTGAACAAATGGTGTGGGTTCAAATCTAAGACTGTCCACTCTCCAGTTCTGTACCCCAGGGCAAGTTAAATTGTCTCTGGGCCCTAGGATCGTCTTGGTTCACAAATAACAGTGATGGATCCAGGGGTCGTATGAGAGATGAAGTCTGAGATTCAGTAGCAGCAAACACCTTGAATCATCTGATTGCTGATCTATTAAAGTAAGAATAACTACGCTTAGATTTTATAAGTGACATAACCACATGAAGAGCCCGGCATGAGGCTCTGCCTTCCATTTGAGGTCAGCGATGAGGAGACCCATGTCCCAAGGGCTTGGGGACAGTTGGAGCAAGGGTCAAGCCATGTAACAGACATTGCCTAATGGTTCCTTTTTACCTAAAATAACAGGAAGACAATGGATAACAAATCCAAACCCTCAAGACATTGAAAAGTGGAGCCTGGGGTATTAAACGATGTGATCCATTCTCTGCTGGCTCCAACTGTGGAAGAGACTGGGCATCTTCAGATAAGGAGCAGGTGACAATGCCCTTAACAATAATCGTACTAGTGATTCTCCTGAAAAACTATGGAAATCAGATATTGCAACACTTACTGCTAGAAAATAAGAAATTTCTTTTGAGTCACTTTTGTGTGACTCTGGGCTCCACGAACCACTGAGCCCGCTGTGACATGCTACCACTCCATGTGAGTCAGGAAGAAAGTCCTAGAGAGGCTTTTGAAAAATACTGTATCCGTGGGGCCTTCAGGACAGCAAACTATTTTCCTTATGTGACCATTAAACTGCTTCAACCTTGAGTTTTAAAAGCCAGACTCTGACACAAAGAATCAGTCAGCTTTGTCTTGGCCACAGAAAGCTCCCAGCAGGTAGCAGCTGCCATTGGACATTGGCCCCTGTCAATACTGGACCATAGAGCTCCTGATCAATCAAGCCAGAAAAAGGCACCTGCTCACTTCTCTGTCACTTAGGGAAGTAATTATCGGTTCCAGTATGAAATACAGCTGCCCAGGCACAGTGGACATAAGAAGGAATAAGCATTTCAAGCAGAAACAAGGAATTATAAGGTAAGTATGCTGAATGAATAACAGGAAGGGGTTAGCAGCCTGTAGGGTTCTGGTGACCATGCTCTTTGGAAGACAGTCATGAGGGTTTAACTCAATGAACAGGTGGAGATAAAAGACATTCTGGTCCCTGTCATAGTTTCTGTTGCTGTGATCAACAGTCTGACAAAAAGTAGCATAGGGAAAGGAAGGGACTATTGGGTTAACAATCCCAGTATGTCACTGAAAGGAAGTCAAGGCAGGGACCAGAAGCAGCTATATCCATAGTCCAAAGCAGTGGGAAATGAACATACACATTCTGCCTGCTAACCGACTGCATCCACCTTTCTCCTGTCTCATATAGTTTAGGGCTCCCTGACTGGGGAATGGTGCCACCCAGAGTGAGCTAGACCTTCCTACATCAATTAATCATTAAGACAGTCCCCTACAGACATGCCCAGAGGCCGATTTGATGTAGGCAACTCCTCAATGAAAGCTCTTTTCTCAGGTGATTCTAGGTTGTGACAAGGTGACTTTTAAAACTAACCACTGGCCCTGGGCAGTGGTGGCCCTTTAATCCCAGCACTTGGGAGGCAGAGGCAGGCAGATCTCTGTGAGTTCAAGGTCAGCCATGGTCTGCAAGAGCTAGTTTCAGGACAGCTAGGGCTGTTAGACAGGGAAACTTACTGAGGACCAGGAAAAAAAAAATCTTCCAAGGGTCCTGTCAACTTCTCTTAAATACGAACATTCTGAGAAAAAAAAACAAACATTTTATAGTCCGGGTAAGGAAAATCACTTAATTTTGATGCCAACCTGGGCTAAATAGTGAGTTTAAGGTTAGCCTTAGCTATACAGTAAGGCCCTATCTCAACAAGCAAAACGATGCTTTAATATAACTGTAATACATAAATATATTTGACATAACCTTAGAAGAAAATATTAAGCTTTCACAACTACACAAAATTTAGTCATGGTTTCAAAAAGTCTAGAACTATCATTAAGACAGTTTGAAAACTAAAAGAGTTATATGCTCAGGTTCTCCTGAAGGGAAATCTAGTTCAGACAAGCCCACACATCATGCTGTTCAGCCTAAACTGGGTTGAAGTGCCGGAGTATCACCCCAACTTCCTCCAGCAGAGCTCCACTACCCTCCATCCTGTGTGCCCACACTGCACTTTCAGCCTGGAGGGACCACACCGCCTCCCTCCTCACTGTCTCATCATAACAGACCCGGCTAGGGCCAGACTTACCAGGTTGCCAAGGTGACCTCTTCAGTGTACTCTGATTCTACCCTTGTGTTTCCCACCCACAAGGAAATGACCCTTTATCTGCATGACTTCCTACCTCCTTGGAAGCTAGTCCAGGCTGGGTCAATGAGAATTCACTCTTTACTGAGAATGAATCAGGATATAGTAATCACAGCTCATCTTCTATATAAAATTAATCTGAGAGGGACAGAATGAGTGCGGAATGTGATACTCAAATAACAATTATCAGCCTTTAAAGGAGGGAGAGCTAGCAAGACTATTCAGTGAGCAAGGGAGCTTGCTGCCAAGCTTAATGTCAAAAGTTCAAACTCCAAAACCCACGTGGTGGAAGAGGAGAAGAGTCTTCCACAAGCTGCAGTCTGGCCTCACATGAGTGGGTGCCATGGTGTGCACCTCACATGCATGCACACAAGTTAAAAAGCGAGACAAATAAATGCACTAAAAGAGTGAACAGTAAGACTATATATTTAAGTAAGGAAGTCTAGAAAGACAAGAGTGAGTGAGTATACACATTGACCTAACCGCCCCTGTCTCCAGAAACCAGGCTCAATATAAGAGTCCACGTGAATCCTTTCTGTAAACGATCCTTAAGACCTGTGGATGCTGTGAGTATATGATAAATGTGCATTATTCCGATATATCAGTGATCTGACCAACACGTTAAGGACAACTAGGAGGGCTGGAGGCAGTGTATTTAATCTTCAGAAGTTAATCTCTTTAATGTTGACGTTTCCCGTCAATACATTTGACCTAAAGTTTCAAAGACTCAGGCAGTGCACGAGTCTAGAATAGAAAAGGAAATGAGGGGGAAAAATGATAAATTGAACATAGCAGAAAGACGTCCTCACATCTGCTCCTGCTCCGGGGAGCCACTGTGGAACTCACTTCCGGAGCAGCCTCCAGCTTCAGTTTCTGTATCACAGTGAGCCGAGGGCGGTAATTAAGAAGCAGAGGAAAACTGACCCTGAGGCTTCGGGAGAGATTTCTGAAAGCAGATCCAAGAGGAAATGCCAAACCACACAGCCCAGCCCACCCCACCCACTCTGGATCTTTTCAATGGTTTAAAAAAAAATCAAGGTAGAACACAGAACACACGCGATAGGGAGAGCTGACTCCTGCAAGATATCCCCCACCCTCCACATGTGGACTGGGGTGCACACTCATGCACAAATAACTCAGGAAATGAAAAACTGGCACAAAACCAGGTGTGGCGTCTCACACTTGTAACAACAACACTCGGGTGTCTCTGGCAAAAAGACTGAGTTTGAAGCCAATCTGGTCTACACAGTGAGATTCTGTGTCCAGAATGAATGAAGAGATGGATGGCTGAGTTGGAGGGAAGACGGGAAGAGGAGAAGAGGGGAGGACGGGAAAGTGAGGAAGAGAAAAAATAACAAGGGAGGGAGGGAAAGAGAGGAAGGGAAGAAGAGATGGGGGATAGAAGGAAATCGGTGCCGTGCACCGCGGCCCCCATCTGCGCTCTATGCGCTAGACCCCAGTTCGCGAGCTTCGGGAAAGGGGCTGGAGGTTGAGAATACAGACGCAGAGACAGACGGACACACAGACCTTTAAACACTGATACCAAAGCCCCCCTTTATTAGCACCATGTAGGCTTAAATACACTGCAGTCAATGGCCAACAGGTGAATATCCCATCCTCTGATCCTCTAAGCTAGGCACAGCTTCTAGTAACTTTAATTAGAAGGTTCTAGGAGGGAAGAGCAGCTGAAGGCCAGGACTCATTAATCCCAACAGATCGGACCAAGATCCAGAGGTCAGCAACTGGCCCCAGAGACACTGCACACCGGAAGCCAGCACGAAAGCACAGACAACTTCTGCTTTCTTTATCTGCTGCTCCAGGAAGATCTGGAAGGGGTGAATTCTTCCAAGAACAAAAGGCAAAACAAAACAAAATCCAAACACTCAGCACGGTCCACATTGTTCTTGACTTTCATAAACAATTCGGGTAATGTAATAATGAATGCTCGCATTCAAGACATTCTGTTCCGAGCCGCCCGTAACCACACTTGAGTGCCTGGATACAAGTGAGCTTCTCATCAGTACCTGTCCTTCACAGCTGCAGAGAACGAAGCAGGCAGCTGACTGGGGAAACCCAAGCCTCTCCTGGCTCTGTCCAAGCAAGATCAAAGTCTCTCATCATTGCATATTGTAGATACTCATTCCTCTCCAAAGCTATATCCCATCACAAAGAGAACTCACTTGGAACCAAATACAAAGAATGAAAAAAAAATCTATTATAAGATTTAACTGTCGGTGACAACTTAATCCACACCACTTAAGAACCAGAACACCAGTTACTTACTATGATATATCCAGGACATGCTGAACTCTTAACACAAAACACGCAATCAGTCCTCTCTTCCACAGACCTCTGGATGATAGTTTTAATTTTTTTCAATTATGTTATATTAATTGCCTTTATCCCCTAAAAATCAATGCTTACATTCCTTTAAACACTTTAGCAGGCTAGATCATTAAAGGCAAATCTGCAATGCTGGGCCTCTTGTGGAATCAGTAGCTTGGGATGATTTCAGAATCAATATGCACCCCTACCTTATAGAGACAAGACAGACTGTGGTTTGAGCAATATGAATAACATGAAAAATTTATAAGTCCATACCATGAAGCATATTTTCCTAAGGTTATTAGGTCATCTATTTAAAAACACTCACATATCAAATCTTTGTTACTGGATTTCCATCCTGATTTATTTGTTAAAGTAGCATTTTATTAAGTCATAACTCTAAATGCATCAACATTTTTAATGAAGCCTGTGACCCCATCACTCAGGAAGAGTGAGGCAAGAGGATCAGGAGTTCAAGGCTAGCTTTGGCTATATTCTATTTAACAGTCTCAGGAGCTAAGAATAACAGGAATGTTTGAAACCCTACGGAGGACAGCTCACACCAGTTAATGAAATACAATCACACACCGTCTACTCCCCTGTCAAACATGGCCAGCTTCCCACCACTACTTTGAGAATGTTTGTCTTTCGTATTCTATTTCCTCCTAGCATATTGTAAGCTCATAAAAAGAAAGTTGTCAAACACTATAAATAAGTCAAACCAAGACTAAACAACTTCCCTTTATAAATACAGCAAAGAAAATGCCGGTCATGAACAGAAAAAGGGCTCCAAGCATTCCCTTCACACCAGTCTTGACATAAAACAATGTGTGCGATCTTAACACTTGTGATAACCACAACTAAAGGTTCCTCTAAGCTCACATGAACTCATCTGCTCCTGACTTTACTCCAGGGGGCAAGTACCGGGAGTAAACAGAGTTGAAGATACCTGCAGCTACGCACACACCTGGCAGACCAGACACTCAGAGCCTAGCACACCGCTTTGAGAGGCCACCGCTCACCTCACAGGCTTTGGTAAGGATTACAACTCCAAGCTGCATTTAATGCCTGCCACGTGGATGTTAGGCACACACGATATTGATCATGACAAAATCATGATCTCATCAATTACTCCCCAATATAAGAGAATTCTTAAATCATTTGCACTTTCACGATTCTGTTTTATTTTCACTAGACAAACCAACCTTCAACACACTTCGTGAATTTTGGTTACTTTCCAGTTGCGTGTGACTTTAAGATTCGGCCACATTGATGGTATTATGCAATACATGTTACCTGATCAAAACACACGCCAGGTAACTGTGGAAGCAATGCACTAAAAATCCCAAAGAAATGTCTGAAACCACAATAACTTATGACCTGGTACATTATACATTCTGAGTGCTCACATTGTTACAATGAATTAATACTGCTTCTTATTACAATCATGCCAAGGGCTACACTGCAAAAGGGAGAGAAGGGAGGGGACCAGCTAGACGACAAAGGGATTGACTAAAAGAGCAAATAGTGGCAACACCCCAAGATTTCTCTCCAAGCTCAGCAGCAAGAGAGAGAGCTGGTTGGTGGCCTTGAAGTCACAGCTGCCAGGCTCTGAACCACAGAAGCCAGACGCTGGATGCTCCAGATGGTGTCTGTTGGGCTGAAAGGAAAGCAGACAACCTGAGACCTCTTCCAAGAGCCCGTTGTGATGGCGACAGGTCTGAGTGCCAACCAGAAATGCCTGCACCCGGGTGGCTCTCCTCCAACATATGTCCCTGTGTCTCCTCCACTTGGAATCAGACGCCCAGCTTCATGGCTCTATGCTGAGAAGGGAAGGAACTGATTAGCCTATGACTGCGACTCACCGGGGACACAGAAAATCAGGAACCAATCGGGGCACAGCAGAATGAAGCCGGGGCTGCCAGACCCTCCAAAGGCACCAACTGCTCCCATAAATTAAAGGAGTGTTGCCTCCTGAGTGTGTGATGTGTGTGAGAGAAGCTTGCTGTGCTGAATCTCATAAAGCTAGCCAAGGGTCTGCTGAAGCTAACCTGTGCTGCACTGAGCTCAGCCCAAGATGGAACAGGAGCCAACCAGCTCTAGGGGAATGTATGCATCACGCATGGGGCCTGGTTGCCGTTCCTATCCACTCTCCATTCACGGAGAGGAAATAGCTCACCTTGGTTCTTCTTCTCCATCTATATAAGAAAATGATTTTTCTGGTAAATTATATATTTGAGATAAATTACTTTGAAGTCACTAAAGACTTTAAATTTACGCTGACCGCAGACACACAGTTCATGGTAAAGGAGCCATGCACCCAAGAGACCATCAGGATATTTTTAAATAAGAGTTTTATTTATTTTTTATATTATTTTATAGGAAATTTCTTGCTGGGTGGGCATGGTGGTGCAAGCCTCTAATCGCAGTATTCAGAGGCTGAGGCACGAGTGTCTCAGTCTGCTCAAGAACATTACAGACTGCCATGCATATGAAGCCAAGTAAGAGTCCTTTACTTAAACTGGTGACTGAGAACAGGCTCTTGTCACAAAAAACTCAACTTTCAACCCCAATGCTTTTTTACAACAGATCATTCCCAGCAAGGAAGGAGGAACCTCTTGATCTGTTGAACATTTCACAAGCACTGCTTTTCAGAAGAAAGGAGAAGCCTCATTTGTCTGTCACGCCCGATCTGGCTCTGGAGGGGAGAGGTAGGTCAGAGAAACCTGACTTCTCTGAAACTATTTCATGAGGAATCTCAAGTTCAAGAACAGCCTAGTCTCTGTCATGAGTTTCATGCTAGCCTTAGCTATAGAAGGAGAAACTAACTCAAACAACAACAAAAATGTACATAAAGACATAAGTCTTTCAGCATTTCCTTCACCATAATCCATGCAACCTTCCCAACAAAGCATGCCCTTCTCCATAAGAGGACAAATGCCTGTAATAATAACCCACTACCCCTCTCCAAACTGGATTTTATCACGTTGCCTGAGGCCCAAGCACCAGAGCACAGGGCCCAGAAAAGTCCAGGTAAGGATTTCACTAAGGAGAAATCAACAAGCTGTGAAGATACTTGGGACCTCAAGGACCAAGATTCGGAAAGGGTATCAGATATAAATAGGTTTAAAGCTGTTTGATGGTAAATGAATTCAGGACCAGTGATGTGTCGCGACCCTTGTTACCACACCTAACAGCTTGATTTCAACCCACAAGACCCTCATGGTGGAAGGAGAGAACAGACTCCCACAGGTTGCCCTCTGCTGTGGGAACTCCTTCAGCCAATAGCCTTTAAGATATAAGCCCACTTTGGGCGTGGTCTCATGAACTATAAATGCAGACAAAAAGCACGTGCAGGCCCCTTGGCTACTGGATTCGGTTCTAGTTCCTAGAGCTTGCAGAGGACTGCAGATTGCTACTCTTTCTGTGATAAATAAACCTTTGCTATTCTCCATTCTGGGTTATTGTGGAACTAACTCTTGTACACTAACAGCCCTCTAATCTCTAAACTCAGCAGTGTGCACACCCTACACACACATGCAAATTCAATAAAATATATATTTTTATATAAGTAATTTCAGTTATGCTCATTGATTTGGCCACTGTCATTACTAACTCCCTAACCTCAGCACTAAAAATAGTGCCTCGCAGACACGAGAGAAGCAGGGTGCATCATGATGAAAGAATTACTCTGCCGGGGGTCAAGGAAAAGGGACATGTGCACATGATGCAGGCAAGAAACTATTGTGTTCAGTGCCTGCTGTAGCCACTGGGGTCTGTCTGTGGGATTGACTGAGTATATTATACATGAAGAACAAAGACTGCCATTTCTTTTAGCACTCTCTGAGCTTCCTAACAGGAAAGGGAAGGGTGAGTGAGCATGTGTGTATTTGATGACTTGAAGACACTGGAGGTTCATTGACATACAAAGCATTTCACATGCAGTGCTTCAGTAAATGGTTCTATCAGCCAACTGTGGTCTGACTCCAGGTGGTGGGCCCTTGGCTCTCCATCTCCGGCTATACTTTTTACCCATAAGACAACCACATACAAAGACAAGCCACCAAACCAACACCTTGCAGTAGGCTTTTCTCTTGAATTTGCATTTTCCCCTGACTTAGGAAACTTCTGGAAACAACGCTTTATATGACAATTCTTGATTCAACTTTTGTCAGCCTTGTACCAAAGCTTGAGATATATATCCTAGAAGTTAAACCGAAAGGGAAAACTCCCACACACAATCTCCCTTCCTGCTGCATATGACAGGTTTACCGCTCACACTGCACCCTGGTGTTCACAGACCCACACACAGCATCACGGTGAAGAACTACGCTGGGCTCCTTTTGTTGCTGTGATCAAACATTTGGACCAAAAGAAGCTTGGGAGAAGAAATGGTTTATTTGGCTTCAAGTCAGAGCCGGAAGTTCAAGCAGACGATGTGGGAACTCAGAGCTTTGTGCCACCTTCATTTTCCAGCTCAGGACCAGGAGGTAGAGAATGGTCCCACTCACACTGGGCTAGGTCCGTCTACATCAATTAATAATTAAGACAATTCCCTGCACACATGTCTACAGGCCGAACTAACTAGGGCAATTCCTCAACTGAAGCTTCCATCTAAGGTTGACGCTAGGCTGTAGCAAGTTGGCAGTCAAACCCAGCGAGGACAAGAATCAAGAGTAAGCATGTTGGGGTCTGCCACGTAGCAGAAGAACACGGGCTGCCAGACATCAGTTTCTGTGTTCTTGATGTTCTTGATGTTCAGTACGTATGCTCTCGGTCCTGATAGCCAATCTGGCATGCTACTTTTGGGGTAACAGAGAGTATGCAAAGGAGCTGTGGTTTAATGTCCGTGTCTGCAGAGCCTGAGATCTAAAAAGGCGGGATGCCATCGCCTCTCCCAACTTTACACACACAATCACATCTGACAAAAGTATAAGCAGTTTTCAGAACCAATTTTAACAATGAATTTACACTCAGATACATGACATGTTGCAGGCTTCCTTCCCAAGGAAGGAAACTGATCCTTTGGCACAAGCGTGCTGACCAGGTAGGAGTGTGGCTGAATTCTAGAACACGGTGCTCATCTGTAGAAGCATGCGACCTAACTCTCGTCCAGTTCTTTGCAGACACAGGGATGACAGCAAGAACCTTTCCAATCCCAGTGTAGTAATGAAGGAGCCAGGGTCACACAAGCTGGTCCAGGTGGGGACCTCTACTGTGGCCCTAAGTGCTCACCAGGATCCCACACTCAAAGCCTGACAAGTGGCAGAGAACAGGTCTAAGTGACCCAGCCCAGTTCCAGCCCAGCCTCCAACACAGGCTGACTTTGAACATGGGCAACGTTTGTGACCCTTTAAGATACTAAGTATCCATGTCATCTGTCTGGCTGAAAATGCAGAGTGGCAGGCACCGATTACTCCGCAGCTAGTGATGTCACACCATAGCCTGGCATCGGCGGTGGTGGGGACATTTACATGGAAATGAGGAGTCATAAATCAGGTGCCCTCTTCAGAGAGCCAGTTAATAGACAGAGGATGTGAGCACACCACCCGCGTGGGCTTTCATCTTAGGCTTCCTGCTCTGGTGTCTTTCATCTCCCCTCTGTACAGTTCATCTGCGTACATATGGGCTTGCACCCCACACACGAAATTTAAAATAAAAATGCAAACAAAAGCCTAACATATTCTTCTGTTTAACATCTTTTCTACCCATTACGTCACTGATGGTTCTAGTGAAATCTTTCCTTATGGTTGATTGTTGACGCCAATGCACTCTTACAGCCCCCTTATTTTTTTTAATCTTACAAATATTTAAATAACTATTAGTCAAAGACTGCATTAAGAACTTGGATTCAACTGCCAAAAACAGAGCAAACTTCCATCCTCAAGATGTTCAGTCACTCCGGACTAACTTCCCAGACCACCATGGAAGTACCCAACCCACAGCCAAGACCTTGGGGGACACAGGCTGTCCCAAAGAGCTCTCTCAGACCTTCAGATCTGCAGACAGTGTGGGCTGCAGCACCCACTGGGCAATGCACAACACAAGAAAGGAATGTGTACGCACCTCATCAGGGACCATACTGCTCCTGGGGACACAGGGAACCCACGGCTCTTGGGCTCTGGTGGCACTGGTGAATGGCAGCCTCCCCAACCATCTCTGTGTGGGAAGCGCTGTTTTCTGCTCTCAAGGTGGGGGTGGGCATGGTGAGAGGAGGGCTGGGAGTTCCCTGGCTGCTGTGGGCTGTGCTGACAGACCACCCCATTGCTCCTGGTAGTTCACAGAATTGAGGAAAAATCAAGTCAGACAAAATGGCAAGGCTTGTAACAAAAGAAGCAGCCACCCCTTGCTTCCCTAGCTGAGATGCCTAAAAGGGTGTGTTTTCAAATCTCCCAGTCTCCCGTGTCTGCTATTTGCAGCTGTCTACTTTCAAAAGCATAATTGCACTATCAGTTTTTCTTTCTCAGTTTTATTTTTACCGGCACATATTCATGTGCATGTTGCTAGGTTTTGTGAGGATATTTGCATGTAAGTATACGATGCTTTTTACCATACTCCCCCATACCCTCTGACCCCCACTTCCCTCTCAATTTACTCCTCTTCACTCCCGAGACAGTCCCAAGTGAGTCTTATATGCATGCATACTATATAAATATATAAATATAAATATATATACATACAACTATAGAACCCACAAATGAGAGGAAAATACATTATAATTGTCTTTCTGACTTAATTCACCATGTATGATGACCTCCAGATACACCCATTTTCCTACAAATGATATGATTTCTTTCTTCCCTATGGCTGAATTCCATCGTATATAAATTCTACATTAACTTTACAGAGTCCTCTCTGTTGACAGACATCTAGGCTGATTCCATACCCAGCTGTTGCAACCTTAGTGCTGTAGTAGAAATCCATATGTGTGTCTCTGTGATATGTTGACTTGGAGTCTCTCTGGTAAATATCCAGAAATGCTATAGCAGGGTTATATGATAGTTCTATCTTTGTTTATGTTTGTTTGTTTTGCTTTGCCTTTGGCGTAACCTCCATTCTGTTTTCCACAGTGGCTAGATTAGTCTGCATTCCCACCAGCAGTGCGTAAGTGCTCTCTTGTCTCCACAACCTCACCAACATTTGTCATTTGTTTTCTTCATGACCACATGTAAAACGGTAAGAAACTAAGGGTTTGATTAGAGAAGAAACTTCTACAGGCTTGAACTTCTGATACCCCCAGTCACACTTAGCACCACTATCCTCACACAAAACAAATGGACCTTTACAGTTGAGGTGGAAAGTGGGTACTCAACAAGCCTTCCCTTTAACTGGAAAATTACACGGCCTGTGAGTGAGAACAGGAAGACGCTGGCTCCAAGCAACCTCCTAAAGCTCTTTAGGTCACACAACTCGAGCAAGCAAACAGGCTTCATGTTCAGGGAGCTCGCCCGTGGGTAACAGCCATCAGAACTTGGGGATTCAAGACAAGCTGCTAACACTTACCAGATCATAATATGACTTTCTTTGTGAAGCAGGATTCCCTCACCAGGACACAACCAAAACAAACCAGGAGGGCAGACTGGCAGTGCATACAGTTTCTTTCTACTCCAGATGTGACCGTCTTAGAAGCCATGAGCCAGAAAAAAAGCCCTTCCCCCTTCAAGCTACATTAGTCAGGTTCATCACAACAAGAAAAGGAGCCAAGATGACAATGAACGTTGGAAATGACTTACAACTTATCCTGCTTGTGGGACGGGGAGAAGAGGTCGTAAACCAAGCACACTCCAAACACGGTCACGCCGGTCTCCTTCACCAGCATGGCACAGGTCCCCAGGAACAAACTGAGCAGCAGGAAGAAGGGAGAAGCCGTGGGGGGGAAGCTCTGCTCTGCACAGCCCTGATCCAGACTCCTGCAAAGCAAGTCAGGTATTTCCTTATCAACACATGGAATACCACGGGACGGTACCTGTCAGCCATGTATCCAGTGCAGAACAAGGCAGGGAACATTCACCATGCAACTCTTCAGAACTGTTAAGACAGTGGGGCCAGAGAGATGGCTCAATGGCTAAGAGCTCTTGCTGCACTGTCAAAGGGAGTTTAGTTCTCAGAACCCACATCCATTACCTCAGAACCCCTGTAACTGTAGTTCCAGGAGATCCTATGCCTTCTTTGGGCTTTCTTAGGAACACACACAAAGGTGCATGGACACACACACACACATACACACACACACACACACACGGATATATTTAGTAGATAATACGATGTTTAAGTGAATATGTTTCAAGCAAATAACACACAAATCCTAACAAGTATGCATTGACCGAGAAGTCAAATTCCCTGGTACAAACCACGAATGTGCAGTTAGCAAACAGGATACCAAAGCCCAGAAATGGGAGAATTAGCATGGTGGTGAGGTGCTGTCGGAGGATAATGCTCTTGTACATTGCAAATGTTTGTCACTCGTAGATTTCATAGCAGTGTTTGCGCGGTTAGGGATTCAGTAGGCAGTATCAAAGATGGGGCCTGGAAATCAATACTGTACTGGTCTGGCTCCACCCTCTTCAGCAGCACCTCCTGCACCTCACTCCAGACCCCAAGCCTCCGCTGCACTATCCTGGCTTCCTCTGCCTTACTGGTATCTCCCTGGCAGATTATTCTTTGTTGTGGGGTCTGTCTTATGTACTGCAGGGCATCTGTCGAGGGGCATTTTACTCTCTATCTACTAGGTGCCAGTGGCACTTCTCCAGAGGGACAACTGAGGTGACTGACCTCACAAGGGCTCTAGCCTACTGAGTGCTGTCAGACAGTAATGGATTCAAAGTCTGAACAGAGTACTGGAAGATGGAAGAACTGGGGAAGGCGGGGCTTGCTTGGAGGAAGTGGGCATTGAGAACGTGTCCTGGGGTGACCACAGGAAGTGGGCATTGAGAACGTGTCCTTAGGGTGACCACAGGAAGTAGGCATTGAGATCATGTCCTTGGGGTGACTACAGGAACTGGGCATTGAGATCATGTCCTTGGGGTGACTACAGGAACTGGGCATTGAGATCATGTCCTTGGGGTGACCACAGGAAGTAGGCATTGAGATCATGTCCTTGGGGTGACTACAGGAACTGGGCATTGAGAATGTGTCCTTGGGGTGACCACAAAAAGTGGGCATTGAGAAAGTGTCCTTGGGGTGACCACAGGAAGTGGGCATTGTGAATGTGTCCTGAGGGTGACTATACCACGCTCTGGACCTGTTATTGCCTTGCTCTATCTCCTGTCTGCCATGAGGTTAAGTATTCACTTCTGCAAGCTCTTGCATTCTGTCTGGATACATGGGCCAAGCAACCATGACTAAAACTTTCAGCCAAAATAAATAATTCTGCCTTGTTCTCTCAGACATCTGGACCACAGGTACGCAAAAGTAACTCTTCTACGTGAGGAGGAAGGGAAATTGTTGCTAATTCAATGCTGCTGGTTTAGAACAGTATTCATAAAAGTGAATCATGGGGCTTTGTAAGTTACAAGTCATCAAATTGATCCAAAGGCCAAGTTTACATATTCCCAGCCAGCAGGTCAGTTGGTATAGTTGACCTGGCATCTTTAGGGAGACATCTCGAGCTCTCTGTCCCAACTCACATTTTCCTAACTTATTCTTCTCTGAATGTGAATTTCATAAGTCAGTTAAAAATGCCTTCGCTTTGGGGATAATGGCGCAAAGCAATAGCAAGAGGTTTCCTGTACGTTGACCAAAGGATTCTAAAGTGCAAAACTAGTTAAGAAATAATGCTTCCTGGCCAACCTTGTTGTGTGACTGTGAGTGGCTGCTGTAAGAATAACAGAAAAAGGCAAAACAGGAACAAAATGAGGATCAATTAAACAAATCAAAGGCAAACAGAACAGAGCACTGCAAACACGACTCTCCAGCTATTTCTGTTCGCAGCTAAAGTTTCATTCTCGGCCAGGATCAACAAGCAAAAGAATCCAGAGCTTGGATTCCCGGCGTGGGGACGGTGGTCTTTTAAAGCCGATGCGAGGGGTGGGAGATGGCTCCGTGGGGAAAGTGCCTGCTGCACAAACAGACCTCTGAGTTCGATCCTTAGCATACATTAAACAAACAAGACGCAGACAGAAGCCTGTTGTATTCACAGCACTGGGCAGTGGGGACAGGCAGATTCCCATCAGGTTTGTGAGAGACCCTGCCTCAAAAGATAATGTGGAGAACAATTGAGGAAAACATGTACATGTGAACATGTACACATGCATGTATAAGCACTACATACATGTATGCACACACACACATACATACACACACACAGGGGATATTAAATGCTTCAAAAGTAGGATTGGAAGATAACAGGTCTGCACTCGGTAAAAAGAGGGTTTCTCTCCCTGACACCCACCGAGCATGTTATAGTCCACACAGCCTCTCTCTGGTCAAGCAGGGCTTTAATGTATATGTGGCAATATGTGACCAAACCACAGAAGGGTTTGCTTAACCCCACTCACCTATGGTAGGAAAGAAAGGCCAGCAGGAACAGCAGACATGCTAACACATCGGCTCTGCCCACGATGCCAGCCACCTAGAAAGTATAACACAACAAAAAATGTAAAACTTGGAACATTATTGCCACGGTATCTTGTGGAAATGCATTTGATTCTGGGAACAGCACAGCAGAAAGCCTATTATTTACAGGTGGCAACCTATGGACTAAACCCCTGACCACCTCTGATGACAGTGTATGCTCCATGGTACAGTTACGGAAAGAGAAAAAAGGAAACAAAGGGACTGAGTTTCCATACTTAACCTGCTTCCCTGGTTCTCTTTCACAGAGGATCAATGCTCAGCATCAAAGTTTGTTCAGTTATTGACTTATTAAAACACACTTTGAGGGTTGTGGGCTTAGCTCAGGGGTAGAGTGCTTGGCTAGACTGTACAATGGCCTGGGCCTGAGTCTTAGTGATCCCCATCATCACACATGAGTGTCAGGCTCATGTCTGTACTCATCACGGAGAGTGGGGCAGTGATGGGCCACAGAGAACTTACAGAGTGGAGGGAAACCAAAAGCAGGGAAATCAATGTTTTTAACGAGAGGGACTCCTGATTACTAGAGAATATATGTTCGTGTGTGCGCATGCGTGTGCGTGCGTGTGCACAGATGCATGTCTGTGTGGTTTCATAGGTTTGTTGATGCCCCACAATGCACTGTCCCACCTCAGACAAACCCTGGATCCCTGGAAAAGAGTCTGATCCTAGGGCTGAGGCTCAAGGATCATTGTCTCATGTCAGAGTACAAAAACGCTCAAAAAATGTTAGTCAAAAAGGAAAAAAAAATCCAAAGAAAGGGGGCTCCCACTGAACAAACCTGAGAAAACTTGATTAAAACAAGGAGTATAATATATTATAAACCATTGAAGACACATGAAGAAATCCACATTCCACACGGATGACAGGTGGGTGATGAAGGTTACAAATGTATAAACACACACAACAAATGGAGACGCTGCCCGGCTAAAAAGCCAGTCGGCGTGTGTGGCTAGAACAGTCAGGCTGGAAATAACCCCTGGCTTCTAGAAGAGTAAAGACAAGAAGCCAGAAACAGCCATCGAGCTGGGTGGGGAACTCAGTCGTAATGCGTTTGTCCAGCAAGCCTAGGGCCCTGGGTTCAATCCTCAGGACCACTAAAACAAACATAAACAAGAGAATAACAGGCGTTAACTCTAGGATATGTAAGCATTTTGAGATGTGCGGTATCTACATGACTTCAGAACATTTCCTCGCCAACTTAATTTTCAGAAAAATAAAAGGAGGAAGATACTACGAGGCTGTGTTAACACAGAACACCACGTCCACCAGGAAATCAAAATGAAAATTATCTTCAAAGATAAGACAAAGACGCCATGCAGGCCTAGTCTAGCCAAGGAGATAGACCTAATCACATGCATGAGAACAATCAATCAGACAAATTCCAGGTGAGACACAATCTATAAGAAGGAGGATGTAAATATATTATTAAACAAATATAGACTTTAAATTATAGCATATCAATCTGAATTAGGATCTTATTACATTTGTGTTACATTGTATTATATTTATCATGATCCTAATTATGTTATTACTTATAACTTAGAATAAGATAAAATCATAACCTTATAGGTCTAGTGTATTACATATATGTACATTATATACTGATAATGATATTAAATTTATACATTTAAAATATATTATCTATTTGAATATAATATATTATTTTTATTCTCAAGGTATTTTAATATACTATGCCTCTAAGAAGTATCTGTATTATGCATTATACAGTATACATTTATATAGCATTTATAAGCTGCACTCAAATATATTAAAAACATTTTATATATCTTAATATAAGTTCCAAATCATACTGAAAATTTATGTATTATGTGATAGAAAGACAGTGCTCAGGACTAAAAGAGATGAAACCAAAACCATGAATAATTCTCCCCATGCTAGGAAATACAGAACTGAATTATTGATGTGTGAAGGAGCATGAATTATGCAGCCCTCTCTAACTGCTTCAGAAAACAAACAATATTTTTATATAGAGGGAGGAAGAGAGGAACGACAGCACAAAACCAGCAAAAGTTAAAAATCAGCGAGCCTTGATAAAGAACACAGAACCAGAGTGAGCACTAAACTTGAAGTTCTCTTCAGACTTGCTGTCTGGGAAGCTGGAATGGGCATGTAGGGGCGACAAGGGATGCTTTACAAAAACCCTAAGTTACTGTGCTCCATAAGATGTCTCTCCCTCCCTCCCTCCCTCCCTCCCCCCATACAGATATAAAACTGTAATGGAGAAACAGGAATACAGCTTTAAAGTATTTCTGGTCTAGTTTGCTTTCTATCGCTGTGACAACGGACCATGACCATGACCTGAGGAGCAAAGGGCTTATCTCATCCCACAGCAGAACTCAAGGAAGAACCTGGAGGCAGGAACTGAAACAGAGGCCACGGGGACACGCTGTGCTCTTCGTGACTTGTTCTCACACATATCTGTTTCTTCTACCACCCAGGACCACGTGCCCAAGGACGGCACGACACCCAGTGCTCTGGGCCCTTAAACATCAACCAGCTATCAGGAAAACGACTGGCCTTCGGGTCAAACTTATGGGGCACTTTGCTAACAAAGTGCCTCTTCTCAGACGACTCAAACCAACCAGTACAGCATCCCCAGGAAGAGCTGGGCCAGGAGTCATCTACACGGGAGATAAGGAAGGCTGATCCCTCAGGCACAGGAGACATTGTCTCCCTCAGAGAAGGCCCCAGGTCCATGTGCACGGCAGAATCAGCCAACACGAAGAGAAAATGACGTTCAGAGACTTGAACCACTAACATACTGTTATGAGCACTCCGTACTGAAACGTTATCTAAATAATCTTAACAATAAAAGCCAGGAGCCCGATATCGGGGTAAAACCCAGAAGATCAGAGAACCAGGAGCAGCTGCCAGTTGCCTTGTGTCCTTCCTGAGTTCAAAATGCTGAGGTCCTGTCTGCACCCCAGCTTATCACTTCCTGTCTCCACCTCCCAAGTGCTGGGACTGAAGGAGTGAGCCCTGAGTACTGAGATTTAAGGTCTCTGTCAACACTGCCCAGCTAGCTCCTCCCTCTGATCTGCAGGCAAGCTTTGTCAGAACACAAACAAAATATCACACAACACCGTACAGTCACACGAGAGGCCATGGCATTGGTGCAGAAGAGGCCTTGACTTCTGAAACCCAACCGAGGCCCCAGTTTGCTGTCTTAGGTGTTAACAACACCTGACGGCTGCTGCCAATGAGGTGACATGTGGAGGTTCTGTATCGTGTAGGTTTTGGGAACTCTCACCCCTAGTACAGCGCTTCCTGTGTGTGGCTATAGAAAACTATCCTACACAGTATTTTCCTTTAGCTTTATTGGGTAGCTTAGCATGCCTACCAGTTAAAAATCTAAAATCTATGTGTGTACATATGGATTCACAGCAGGTCACATGCTGGGAAAACTTCAAATCCATCCTATGAGAAACCTGAACGCAGTCCAAGAACCTCAAGGGCAGCACAGAGCTGAAAGCTGTGACCCGACAAGGCTGCTTGGACCACACGCAGTGTTCATTAATTGGTTAATCTGTAAGGAGCCCGAGAGCAACATCTGAGAAGCCGCATGACTCCGGTGAGGCAGGCAGTGACAGGGTGCACAAAGGTATAAGACCCCAGCTCAGATTCAGGCAGAGCAATGACTGTGCACATCACAGTTGAGGCTCAGATGGGCTCAGTGGCCGCTGGCAACTTAGAACATTTGACTCAGCATGAACTCAAGAGAAGGTTGAGAAGACAGTCCACCTGGCCTGCCGTGAAGCCCTGGGGCAAAGCCCAGAGGGATGCTCATCCCAGAACAAATGATGTGGCCAACAGCAAGGCTTGCAAGTTGATTCTGAGTATAGCAAAGTGAAGTACAGCAGTCACGAGTATGCAAACATAAAAACTGGTTCCTGCAAACTGCCTTGAAGCCCTTATCCTCTCTCTGAGCCAATCTGGAAGGAGCAGAAGACTATGCCAGCTGAGTGCACCAAGACATAAAGAATATACTTGCTGGGTATGATGACTCATGCCTGTCATCCCAGCACTGGAAGGCTCAGGCAGGAAGGTCACAAGTTCAAGACTAGCCTGGGCTACCTAGCAAGCCCTCACCTCAACAATAACACCATAATGTAGAATCCCATTAGCAGAGGTTCAGAGAGGGTGCTCACAGGCTCCTTGTGAGGCCAAACCACAGTACACACATTAAATGCCTGCTCTGTACCTTGCTGAGCTGAGGTCTTGGGCAAAGTGTCTTATATCTAAAACAAAGTAAGCATCCCTATCAAATGCTTGGCTCCATTGGTGTGGGACAATTCTGTATTCTGTCAATTATGTTTTAAATAAATGCTGATTGGCCAGTAGTCAGGAAGGAAGTATAGGTGGGACAATCAGACAGGAAGTAGAGGAGGATCAATGAGAACAGGAGAATTCTGGGAAGAAGAAAGCCCATTCCTCTGCAGTCCTGACCCAGCTACAGAAGAAGCAAGATGTGACTGCCTTGCTGAAAAAGGTACTGAGCCATGTGGCTAACATAGACAAGAATAATGGGCTAATATAAGTTATAAGAGTTAATAAGAAGCCTGAGCTAATGGGCCAAACAGTTTATAGTTAATGTAGACCTCTGTGTGATTTCTTGGGATTTAACAATTGTGGGAACCGGGCAGGGCAGAAAACTCAGTCAACAGGTACCATAAGCCAAACAGAGGGGCATTGCCTGCCTCCAGGACTTTGACATCTGCTGAAGTCAGAAGAAAGTATTAAATAGGACACTGCTAAGTTTCAAGCCTGAAAAAAGGACTGAGGTGCCTAGTTAACATATCCAAGCAGACCTGGCTGAAAGGTCCTCCCAGCATCCTTCAGTTCCTATATGTTACAGGTATGGCTATGTGTACCCTGACTTCTCCCTGAACTCTTCTCCAGCCCAGGGAGTGGGCTGCCCTTCCCCCAGAGGTTCTTCCCTGTATAGTGCAGACATATTGGTTACTATTCACCTCTTGTACCTTCCTATCTGCTACACCGGTTCCCCTCTCTCCCTTCTCTCTTCCACTCCTCCTCCCGGACATACACACAGGGTACAGCTTAGCCTAGACGTGTCTACTCTGGACTCTCCCAGATACTCCTGCCTCTGACTGTGCTCTCCCACATAGCTGCAGTAATCTTTCTCCTCCACCACACGTAGGAGTTGTCATGTTCTTTCCTTTCCTTTCTTTCTTTACATTCAGACACAGGACTATGTATATCACAAGGAGCAATTGTTGCCAGGAAAGAAAAAGGTTCATTTCGGCAACAGGATCTGGGAAGTATCACAGAAGGACTGGCTCTGTAATCCAAGAGTTAAAGACGAGGCAAAGATTTCAGGAGTTTAAGACCAGGCAGGGTCAGGAAAGGCACTGACATGCATTCCTCCTGGAGGGTGGGAGACCCTGCGGTGGTTCTGGAGTGGGGGCAGAAGCAACAGTGCGTGAGCCAAGAATGACGAGCAGCAGAGATGGAAGGTGACGGTGGTGATGCCGTGGCCATGGCAGCTGAACCTGCTGGTGTTCGGGTATACAAAAAGCAGCTGGATGGCTACGGTGGGTGAAATAAGCACGTTCCTTGGCCACAAGGCCTTTATCTCTATGGGCTGTTATGTTAACACACTGTTAACACTCTGCAAACTGCTAGTGAATATGGCTGAATAGAACTTAAAACCAATGAATCTCTCATACCCCAAATGCTTAGCACCAGAAATGCCTTGGAGTTTGGATTTTTTTTTTAATTTTAAAATATCTTCATGTACGAGCTATGTGATGTCTTGGGGATGGGACCTAAGATTAAACATGAAATACACCTATATGTCCTTATACTTTCTATACACATAGTCGGAGGGTGAACTTGTACAATACTTTTAGCTTTGCCATATTTCAGCTGTGACCTGTCACACGAGGTTAGGCGAGGAATTTCCCGCTTGTCAACACTCAAAAAGTGTCAGGCTGTGGAGAATTTGGAATTTGGTATTTTTAGGTTAGGGTGCTGGAGCTGTCACCGACCTGTGGACCTGCCAGCCAGGATAACAAAATCGCAGGTGGGAAATGCCCATTAGAACGCCATTTGCCTTCAGGTTATAATGCGCTATTTTAGGAATGCTGTCGATGGGGTTGGTACCGAGTAGATTCTGCACAGAGTTACAAATATTTATTTTATCTGAGAGAACAAGCTCCATTAGCATCAGACAGGACATGTGACAAAAGCCAGGAGCCAGCCTGACTGATTAGATCAGGGCCAATTTTCTCCCGAGCCCTCCTGTTCTGGGTCTAGAAATGTCGGCTTTAAACTTCAAACTCTTCTTGGTGCCTGCTCCTGCTTTCACTTCTGCAAACCAAAGATCTCTATGATGACCAAATTTAAACTTTCATGGGAAAATCACAATAATTTTCCATACTTTTTCCATGATTCAAAATTCAGAAAAGCATACGTTTTCAAAGAAATACAACATTGGGAAACCTGTCCAGGACTCTGCAGGGCTTAAATAAGGTAGTCTGAACCTTTTTACCCCCTGCCCTGCAGGATACTACCCCACTGTCCCCATAAGCATGCATTCAAATGCTCTGCTGAAAGATAAGATTAGTCAATGTGCCCCTGCATGCTCAAATGTGAATTAACTTTTCTCTCCTGTTTCTCTTATATTGATCTGTATGTCTACTCTCCAGCTTCCTGTGAGCTTGTGTATAAACTGGGGAAGGAACCCTGCGTCCCATCCCTTCCATTTATTGGCATGTACAAGCCCACCTATCCTCATTAGCTATTTGTCAACTGCCTCGCTTATAAAAGCAAGCCACATCGGCATGCAGACACACAATCATATCGATGCACTGAAACAAAATTCCACCCCCAAATGTAAATTCTCCATCCTTCCTGGAATAACATATGGTCCCGTTTTCAGTCTCTTTTTAACAAAGATGAGTGATTTCCCAAGGCTCCCATGTCTTAATGTGCATGTTTAATAATTTATCACTAATTGTCTACGGAGCACATTGCTTCTTCTGTCTCTCTGTCCTCCTCCCTAGAAGCTCAAGCTTCAATCTATAATTAAAGGGCAGACTCCACTTCTCTTTATAGTGTAAATGGTGCGTTGGGTCACATTTCTTCTTCCAGCTGCTCCTTCATCCTACAAAACAAGTCTCTCCCAGGATCTGTCTCCAAATAACGGCCCGGCTCTTCAAAACCTCTGCCTCTTTAATTGTGTTACTATGGATTTTTTTATTAGCACAAAAGCCCCTGTCTAAAGGTCATTTTGCTAATAGGATTTGCCTTTTTTTTTCTGGAATCCACCCTAACCACTATCAGCTCTTGGTCACACTGCCCAAGGTTGCCTCTCACACGTACTCTCTCTGCTCAGCCATTGAATTAAAACTCTAATCATACAACTGGATGATCTTTCCCGTAGTAACTGCCCTCAAGTACAGTCCAGCCCTGCAACTGTAATATACAAATCTGTAAACATATATTATCATCCTGACCTTCAATATGGCCCATACTGCCAGGAACAGAAATCTCTTCTTTTCCTCCACAGCATGTCCACGAAGCGCATGGGAGAGTTAGGTATTTCTCATCTATTTAAGTTCATACATAAAACTTACAAGCATCTTGTAAATACTAAAGAATCTAACGTCTCATGCACCATAAACACTGACATTTTAAAATTAGGCTGTATTATACCCAAGGGAGCCTAAGCAGCTTCAGCTGCCCCATCTTTTGCCTAAACACTAGGGGTGTTTAATTCTTCTCTTATTTTTCATTGAGACAACATTTCATGTGTCCTAGGTTGTCCTGGAACTCTGCACTCCATAGCCCAGGATAACTGAACATCTGGTCTCCCTGGCTCCACTTCCCAAGTGCTGAGATCACTGGCCTAGGCCATTCCATCTGCTAGGGAGAGTTCTTTCAATGGAGAGCTCTAAAGTCTTCCCTTCCTGTGAGCTTCCTCAGAGCTACTTCTCCGTCAGTGTTTTCTCTTGATGCATTTAATGTTTAAATACATTTTGTTTATCACATTACCTCTCTAAAATGAAAATACACATGGATTCTTTTGGTGTGTGTATGTGTGCTGCACGACATGGAACTCGGGGCCTCATACATCCTGGGCAATCACTCTACCACAGAGCTATAACTATGGCCTTTAATTACTTTTTAAATTTCCTGGGATAACCATAAATCTCTACATATTATATTTTAATTATGTATTAGTATTCTAGTTATAATTCACATCATGGTGAAAGTAGAAAAATGTTAAGTACTAACCATGAAAGTGTGCACGTTATTAAATGCGGTTAGTTGGGTATCTGTGGCTGGTCTACCTTCTCTCAGAAGAGTAAGAGCGCGCACCACACAATTCTAAGTCTGGCCTCCACGTTTCAGATTGTTCCCATGGGTGAAAATGGAAGGGTGTGTGTAACAGGCATGGCTCAACGCTTTGGACTCTAGTGTAATGTTTTAGGATCCATAGTCTGACAAATCATTCAGGTTCGGCTTTAATTTGGACAGAGACAATGAGTGTAAATACACCAGTCCTCATAGCAACCTGCCTTCAGAGTTTCCTCTCGCTGTAACATTTACAGGCGTGTAGTAAACAGCTTCACAAGAAGCGCTGGAAGACTGTTACTTCCATGTCAAACTCTTCCACTTATAGGAACTTTGCCAAGTCTAATATACTCAGAAAGAGTTAGGAAAGCTATCTTAATGATAGAATTGTTTCTAAAGTGATTTTTATCTGTCACTTCCCCCATACACACACACACACACACTAGACATACATGTATATATACTAAATATATATACACACTCTTTAGATGAGATACATATGAGACTACACATACATACACACACACACACACACACACACACACTTATTTGTCAAACCTCAAGCTCAGAGATTTACAATTCTGTTCACAGAAACATCACCATCATATACCAATTTGGCAAGACCAGTCCTCACTGTGATATCAATTAATTGAATCAGACTTCTCATGCCAGTTCAAATAAACCTTCTACAAGTCCTTATGGACACGATTTCTCTTCTGACTCAGAACTTCAACACAGAGTACCACCTGTATTTCCAAGTATTCTTCACGGAAATAGGAGCCCTTCTCTATGACTACGATGCCTTAATTGGTAGAGATATCGCAACACCAACACGTCAAACTGTCCTTTGCAGGGTCTCAGGCGTGTACTGCTGGGATGCGGTCAGATCCCAATGCGTGAGCATTCCTCATCCAAACAAGAAGGAAAGGAAAGGTGAGAAGAGATCCAGTGTGGGGCTTTTACCAAAAGTATGCTCTTGGGCAGATCTTCAAGGAAGTGTCCAGCGCCAGCAGAGGTCTCACAAGCCATTCTTTAGGAACCATGGTGCCCATCACCCACTGGAAGGCTCCATTCCCTGAAAACCTTGGTGCCTGGGCCCCCATCAGAAAACTTTTACCTACTGGTAGTAACATATATAAAAGAAATCAGCCACCGTTACTAAGACAAGACATTGTGGCTTCATGGCACTGTCTGGTGCTTGATGGGCCAAACCTTTTCGTTTGTTTTGTTTTGTTTTTCAAGATAGGGTTTTTCTGTGTAGCTTTGGTGCCTGTCCTGGAACTAGCTCAGTAGACCAGGCTGGTCTCAAACTCAGAGATCCACCTGCCTCTGCCTCCCGAGTGCTAGAATTAAAGGCGTGCGCCACCACAGCCTAGCGAGGACCAAACCTTTTTTCAAGGGCCACAGATCCAAACTAGCAATACCTTCTAAACAAGGTCTTCCTCACACAAAAATCACTAGACCTCTTATCAAGGAACTCAGCAATTTCTAGGCCACCCAAGTCCATCTCTGTACCTTGGAAGGAAACAAAAGACGATAGGAACGGGCAGGAAGCCCTGCCATCAGTCCAGCTTCCTCAGTTTTTCCTCCAGCACCTGAGTTTCATAACATAAACTAGGCATGAAGTGGAGCAGGGATGATGACATCAGGGCAGCAGCCTCACAATGACCCCTGACATCGAAAAGCACAGGGGGTTTAGATTATTTGCAAATAAAAAATGGAAGTGTCCTTTACCCCTGATAATACTCACAGCCTCAGTGCAAAGATGCAACTAAACCCTAGGCAGACCCCATGTGAACCACCTAAAAGTAGCCTCAACCAGCAGAAGGGTACAGGGGTCAAGCTGAACGTAGTGCGGGGCTCTCAATGCACGGGGTTTCGAAGGGGGAGATGACTGGTTTAGCTGATATGCAGATAGATGCTTCACTGTTTGTGGTCATTATTTCAGACTCACCGCCTCCGTGTGGACAGGGTGCACCGCGAAGAGCAGGGCGGTGACAAAAGCCAGCCCGCGGTTCTTGAAGACGGTCTTATCGCAGGTGTACATCAGCACGAGGGTCACCAGGCAGTGCAGAATGACATTCACCGCATGGAAGTAGAAAGGGTCCATGCCAGTCAGAAATATGTTTAGCCTGTGGAAATGGTAAAAATTAAAAACAGAGAAGTCTGCACAAGCCTTAATCACAATATAAGCACAAGAGATCCACCCCGCATTTAAGAAGGCAAGTTATTTGATAATAGCTTCCAGCGACTCTCAGCACTTTCTGCTGCGGACGTTCCAGCTTTTTCTGACCTCAGAACTGACTCAGATCTCAGAACTCCAGAAATCAATGCAGAGACAGGGCATCGCTATTCAGGGAAGTTGGACGTCTCACAGAAGGCAAACAGACAGGCATCACTCCATGACCTACGAAAGTCCTCCCTTCTTATTATTCTTGTGTTTACTTCTGGTGCAGGGGAGGATCCCAGATGCTGGTGTCAGAGCCCCGGTCACTGGAGATGGACAGAAACCAGGAGACCGCAACTGTGTCTCAGCCAGGACAAACCTGGCATGAACAGATGCTCTCAGCCATGGTACCAGCAGGAACCGTGTTTCCGGATTCTCCATCTGGAAACTGAGTCTCATTGCCACCCCCCACAGGGCTCCTTAGCAATGCCTGTTACTCCAGCTGCAGCTGAGACAACACTGAACAAGCTCAACACGAGGGTTCAGTAATTTGTAGTGTTTTTCTTCATGTTTAATTATTTACTTTGTGCGTACATGTCTGGGGGAGGGGAATGGAGCGGGCAGGTGCGTGTGTTCACCCATGTGTGCCACTGTGCACACGTGGAGTTGAGAGGACAACTCATGGGAGTCTTTCTCACCCAAAGAGAGAAGAAAGTTCTCTCTTTGCACCATGTGGGCCTCCAGGATCAAACTCAGGTCATCAGCCTTGGCAGCAAGCCTTTATCCACTGAGCCATCTGGATGGCCAGGGTTTGTTTTTTTTTTTAACACAAGCTCCCACTGATCTGAGAATCTAATTGTTAACACCATGATAAGCCAACTAAAAGGGAACCACAAACAGAAGGGAAATCGGGTGCTCAACGTCATAAAAAACACCTTCATGGCACCAAAACACAGAGCGGATAAATCTAGAGGTCGCTTTTAATAACAGGATATTAAGTCCGCAGCTAGGTCTGTAGAGCAGGCGTTCTCAGTCTCCCTAATGCTGTGATCCCCAACAGTTCCTCATGTTGCGGTGACCCCCAGCCACAAAATCATCTTCACTGCTTCTTCAAAACTGTAACTTTGCTACTGTTGCGAGCTATAATGTCAACATCTGTGTTTTCGGATGGCCTCAGGTAACCCCCGTGAAACGGTCATTTAATCAATGGGGTCGCGACCCACAGGTTGAGAACTACTGGTGTAGAAGGAAAAATATTTCCCAAACAAAACCTCTTGCTGGGCGTGGAGGCATAAACTGGTGACCCCAGCCCTAGAATGGTTGTGGGAAGAGGTGTGGATCTGAGACCAGTGTGGGCTACAGAGCAAAGCCCTTCTCAAAAATCCAAACAAAAATACTCTTATCCAGGGTGTCTTCTGGGCAGTGTGCACACAGTAAGTAGTTTGATGACCCACATCATCTGCCCTCTAGTTCGTGACACCAAAACAGCAATCCTAGGTCTTTATCCTAGGGCTACTGACCCCCCCACCCCACCCGACAAAACCACCTTTTGCCTAAACAACCAATCAAGAATGGACAAGTCACCCGTAGCGATGACATATGTGGGTTCTGAATAGCTGGCTTGGTTCATGCACAGCTTGGGTCTTCAAAACTCTAAACACCCCAAGTTTCATTTGGCCACGTGAATCTAAACACCAGCTACAGATTGTGGTGGTTTGAGAAATGTCCCTCCCATACACTCCTGTATTTGAACACCTGGTCCCCAGTCAGTGGCGCTGTTTAAGGAGGTCATGGTTAGGAGGTGTAGCCTTGCTAGAGGAAGGTACTCAAGTAGAGAAGGATTTGAAGGTCTGTAGCCTCCCTTCACTTCCTGTTCTCTACTCTGCTTCCTGTATGAAGATGAAAATGTGATCGTCCGGCTCCCTGTTCCAGTCAGCTTGCTTCTGTGTTTCCCCCACCACTCTAGACAGCATCCCTCTGGAACTGCAAGCCCAAATAAACTCTTTCTCCTTCAGCAAGGGGAGATGGTATTTCCGAGAGCAAATGGGCTAGCAAGACTAGCTATACGGATGAGCTCTAAGTCTAGGGAGCAGAGGGATCCCTGAATGGATGTGCATTTTTGACACTGGCATGGCCAGGCCAAGGCCTCCAATGCCTCAGCCCCATGAAAATGGCAAAGCCTTACCCAGCTGATGTTCACCTACAGAGACTTCTCCTGTTCTGTATCTAATAAGCATATGGAAGGTTTGGGTGGCCAGGGGTGGTAGGTGACTTCCATCCAAGTGAATTCCCTTCTGATCCCAGTTTTCCTGTACCCACGTCTGTATATCTGTCCTTTCTTCATTCGCTCACTGCTCATACTCAGGGTCCCAGGACTGCAGCAGTGCAGGACATGGTTTCCAGATTTGACTGAGACAGGGTCTTAATCAATAATGCAGAAGGATGAACTAAGGGTGATCGATTCCTGGCATCAATCTTGGACTTGCACTAACATATTTATACACACACAAAAAAACCCTCATAATATTATTTATAAAATAACAAACAAGATCTAGAAATCATATTTAAAAAAAGAGATGTGAGTTTGAGACAAAACACTAGCAAAATTTTCAAACAGAACCTCTGTGTGAGCAGAGAACACAGTCCCTGGTTCTGGAAGCCGATATGGGTGCCAGAAGAAAGGGTTAACTGATTAAGTTCCATAATTTAATAGAAGAGGAGCTGTGATCGATGCTCTGCATCTATGTCTTAACAGAGACATTCATCAAAATATCCTGAAGTCTGCCTGCATACATGGCAGCCCAGGGTGGATTTGCAGCCAACACGGAGACTAATACATCAGTGTCCTCCAGGACTGATGCCTGTCACAGAACCCTAGTGTCATCTCTGATCTGCCCAGTGTTATTGCCAACAGCTCAGTGAAACTACAGAATCCACACTCGCGCAGGTTACACACTGTTTGTGCTGAGAAGGGAAAGGGTCCACTGGAGACTCACTGAGATTCACGTGCAAAGTGACCACAGGTGTTCATGTCAACACTATGGCAGGGGCTAAAACACAATGGGAACGAAGAGGAGCAAAATACGCACAGCCAGACCAGAACGGTGCATATACTATGGCCCAGAGGGAGTTGTTACCCTGACCTGAGAAAGTTAACGTTCTCCAGCCACTAAAGCAGGACAAATCAGAGAGAAAAAGAGCCACAGAACTCAACAGTTTGTCATTCCAGTTCATTCAACAAGATTTGCTAGGTGCTAACCACAGGAGGCAGGGACAAAGAGAAGATATGGTGTTTACTCTTTTCTTTCTTTCTTGGTTTTTGTTTTTTATGATGGCACAGGAGATTTTTTTTTTATAAAAAGACAGAATGACTACTATTTAAAAAACAAGGAGGTATCACCATGCAACTACAATGTAAAGTACTATACACCAAAGAACAGAAGCCCTGTCCCTCAGGGACTCAGTCAGCTGACACCTCCAGCAGCTGAGATTTCAACCTTCAGAGGAAAAGAACCAAGAAGGCCTCAGCTCATAGCACTGAAGTGTGATAGCCTGTCTGGATTATCAACTCGATGGGATTTAGAGTCACTTAGGGGGCATAGCTCTGGGCCTGTCTACAGCACCATTTCCTGAAAGGGTTGAGGGGAGACGCTCACCCCCAAAGTGGATGAGTCCTCCAAAAGAGAGTCCTAGACACAAAGAGATCCAGAGAGAAGGCCGCAGGAGTCTGCCTGCTGCTGTTTTTTTCCCCCCGAGTGAGCCCTTGGCTGACCTCGTAGCTTCTTTTGCTTTCCAATGAGGATTCAGCCTGAGCAGCTCCTCAGGCACCCTCCAGACCTCATCACAGTGGGACTGCCTAGGCATCTCGCTTCAGGGACTGAACAGCTGCGGGGCTCTCAGCTTCTCCAGTGTGCAGGTGGCCCTTGGTACCCAGCCTCCACCTATAGCCCAACCTAACAACCTTATGCTAAGCACACATCCTATGGGTTCAGTACTGCTAGGAAACTCTGATGCAGCTGGTAAAAATTTAAAATAATACATGTGCTGGATGACCCAAACTGTCCACAGGAGTACAGTGACAGTCCTTTGACACCATCTAACCAGAACAGTGTCTCAGGTTCTAGGTCACCCAGACAGAACCACCAGGAGGCCCTCGTTAACAACTGTCTTCGGGAGTTACGAGCAATTTTTCAGAGATTTAAGAAGCTAATTTTTCTCCATCACTGAAATCCATTGCATTCAGCACACAATAGATTCTACAAGAAGTCTGTTGAATAAACAAATGAATCTCAATTACACTGGGAGTCAGAAACACCCAGCTTTCCCTTTCAGCTCTAAGAACCCTACATTTTATTTGGTTTCGACTTCATTTCTCATTTAAAACTCGGTCGAGCAGTAGGAAATATATTTTCTTCCAAAATAATCTTTCCAGGAATCTCTGGTCATCAGTTTAATGGACTCCCCCTTCCTCTTTGGAACGGGCTGTCTTCCTACACAGACGTGGATCTCGAAGCTCAACGGAAGGCTAACAAATGTGACAGAAAACTGTGCTCAGCAGTAAGCCTCCTTTTCCGATCAGGAAAAGGGGGTTTGCACCCCTTCATCACTGTCTCTTTTGTGCATATGTACATGTGTGCAGAGATATGGATGCATGTGCATCTGAAGAACCTTAGCTGTCATCCCTCAGGTGCCGTCCACCTTGCTTTTGAGACAGATCACCAAGTAGGTTGCTTGCCGACCAAGGAGCCCCAGAGACCTGCCCGTCTCTGCCTCCCCAGTACGGCGTTAATAAGCATAGTATCGCGATAATAAGCATGGTGTCACTATATAAGCATGGTCCCGCGATAATAAGCATAGTATCGTGATAATAAGCATGGTCCCACAATAACAAGCATAGTATCGCAATAATAAGCATAGTATCACGATAATAAGCATAGTATCACTACTATGCTTTCTTATGCTTTCTTTTTTCCTTTTCTTTTAACATGGGTTCTGGGAGATTGAACTTAGGTCCTTACGGTTGCAAGGCAAGTGTTTTTACCTCTGCGCTATTACTCCAACTCTATCATTATTTATGGTATTTTTCGCGGGTGTCCACAGCCCAGCACAACCCACTAAACAAGCCCATCTTCTGGTGTTTCCATTTCCCCACCTTTAGTTGTCCTGAGGTTGTCAAGCTTGGCAATGGTTTCCACGGTCATTTCAGCTCAATCAAGCAATAAATAACACCTGGCTCAGCTTGCTTTCCTTCTAAGGCTTGGTCATTCTGGCTCTCTTCTCCATCTCTCCAGTTCTAGACAAATCACCAAATCATCACCGCATCCGTCTGAAGAAACAAACCATGCAACTGACCGGTACCACAGTGTGGAGGGAATCCGGTTCTAACTAGAGCTCAGTCCTCTCATCCTCATTTGGCATGAGAAAGCTGCTCCCAGGAGAGGTGCCAACCACCATTCCTGTCTCCTTGGCACTCTGAGTAATGACAGACTAAAGAGAAGGACACTAGAGTGAAGGACACCGGGAAGGAACACTGGTGACGGCACAGGAAGAGAACATGTCCAGGAAAATGTCAACAGAGAATCAGCATGTAACTAGAAGAGCCCAGAGTCACATATCCTAGCTACAGCTGTAACTAAGCTGTTAATATTACATTTACTTTCTTTGGTAAGGGTGTGTTCTCTAGCACACCTAGACACACTGCAGTTCTGACGGGCCTACCCACAGTTACAGGAAATAACCCAGGCCAGGCAGAGTCCTCCTGAGACTCCTGATTCCAAATATCCCCAAAGCACCTGTGCTGCCGACCAACCGCTATAAAACCAGGGCTTCCCCATCTCTCGAGTTCTCCAATGCACTAGAATGCCTTGCAGAATCAAGGAATCTGCTGCACTACAGGAGTGTATGAAGAACAAAACTCATGACCAAGGGGAGTTAGACATGCCTGGCAGAAGGCCTGAAGATTCCTAAACACACACTTTCCAAGCCTCAAGGTGCACTCAGCTCAGAGCATCTGGGTGCAGAGAATCTGCCAGGGAAGTGTGAGCACACTCTGGGATCCAGGGATTTACCGGAGCTTCATTATTTTGTGCTTCATTATTTGACCCATTTGATTGATACAGGACTGAAGCCAATCTGCAGTCCCCTCCCCCTCTTCAGTGGGAGGTAGAGCTGATATCACACAGCCCAAAGCCCATCTCTTTCATCATTAGTGGTCTTTTTAGCATTGCCAAGCATAGGATCCACAGTGAGTCCCTCGCTCCTCAGGTGTGGCGAACCCATGAGTCCACCCTGAATAATATGAAAATCCTCACATGGAGAAATTCCAAGGGTTTCTCTGAAGGAACCCAAACCAAACACCAGACCAAATTGAGATCACTGGACTGGCTAGTTCCTTTGCCAAGACTCTGGGGTCCTTGTGCTCCATTTGGTTACTTTACAGAAGGCAGGCGTTGGCATGAATGGATCTTAAGCCCCCAATGGGAAAAGGAGAAGGGAACCTCGTTCTGGGCTTTGCCTCGGAGGTATAGTCCCTGCCTCGTGCCTTCTGCAGCGATCTGAGCTTCAGTGGCATCCTGGGGGAAGGGGGAAAAGTGGCAGACTAAAGATTGCTGTTCTCTCCACATTGTTACAGCTGAGGGTCACAGCATCCTGCAGTCCAAACTGCCCCTGACCTGTGGGACACAGGACTCTCAAGGATCCTCTGCAATGGCCAACAAGGATCCTCTGCAATGGCCAAGGAAATTCCTCTTCTGTATCCACTTTTTTCTTGGAGAGAGGAAGTAAAAAGGTAAATTAAGACAGAGATCTGGGCTGGAGAGATGGCTCGGTGGTAACGAGTACTTGTCGCTTTTCCAGAGAACCTGAGTTGGGGTCCCATTAGGGAGCTCACAACCTAGCACTCCAACTCCAAGGAGATCTGGCTACCAGTTATGGGCTCTACAGGCACCGTAGCCTAGTGCATATGTACACACACACACAATAGACACAAACACATACACAGATACACACATACAAACACAGATACACATATATACACACAGAGACACACAAACACACACAGACACACATACCCAGACAGATATACACACAGGCACACACATACATAGAGACACACACAAATACACACCACACACACACACACACACACACACATGCACACTTGAAATAAAAAATCTTAAAAAACAGAAACCAAACAGACTTCCCATACAAAGAGAGCAGCCCTATATTTAATTCTTCAGCCTTATTGTGCAAGCCAAGCAAAGTTCTACATGTTATACACAGATCACAGAGCAGTGGGGACTGTGGAGGATCTGGATGAGGCCAGTCTCCTCTGGATGAGGACAGGTTCTTTGTACTGAGTGTTTGGTCCCTAGATGGTGGACCAAACCAGCGAGAGGTGTTCTACCGTGAGGGCTCTGATCTGAGCACGGATTTTCCAGCACTGGACTAGCAATTCACTAGTATTATAGGGAGGTGGAGATCACAGGATGTGGGGTTCTTGGGCGATTCATCTGGTCCTGGGCTCCTGTCTATGCCACTCTCTGCTTCCTGCTGGATGAGGTGGCGGCTCGGCTCTGCACACCTCTGCTTCAGCACAGGCCCAGGAACCACGGAGCCAGCCAGCCACAGACCAGAACTGTGAGCCTCTTCCTTTCTTAAGTGCGCTCAGGCCTTGTGTCACAGTGCCAGAAAGTGACGAAGAGATCAGAGTAAGAAAGTAAAGGTAAGACATTGAGAATGCATAGATCAGGAGTCCTGGGCTGGCCTCCATGACAAAGCAACGTTTCAGCAGATGCTAAAGGTACAGAGAAAGCCAGCCCCGTGTAGCTGAGAGAAGGGCTTTCCGGAAGAAGACTGCCCAGCATAGAGGCCGCCAGCAGCAGCAAGTCTGGCCTGTGAAGGAACGAGGGCTCCGGGATGCTGGGTGGAAATGGCAGTCTAGACATCAGCGTGGGAGGCCGGAGCCCAGGACTTTGCAAGCAGAAGCCACATCTTATCAGCGGGAAGAGACAACCACCATTCCTTTGGCATGACCAGACATTCCTCAGCCCTCATAAAGAGGAATGGCTAGACTCAAAGTCTGGAAAAAATAAGAGTGTGGCTGCAGAAGAAAATAGAAAGACATTTGTCGATATAAACAGACTGCTTCTGAAGGCAATTCTAGGACCTGTAGAAAAACCCTGCAAACTAACACTCAGTTCCTCTCCTTCCCCATTCTCCCTATACAACCAGACTGATATCGAGACTTACCTATGTGGCCACAATCACAATCTCTGCCTCCAGGGCTTTCTTGGTTTAATATAGAAATTTTAATTTCTTTAAAATCATTTTCCTCATAGAGTCTTTATCACCTTTGATTCTTTTTTCCTTGTCTGTGTGTTGTGTCCATCACAGAATGTGTGGGTACCTTAATCAAATATCCCAGGCCATCTCCACTTACTGTCTAGAGCACACAGAAAGCAGTGTCACGGGAGGGGGGGGACCTCAGGGAGGTCAGGCCAGCAGTAGACCTAAAATGATCATTTCAGGGTTCTTGGGTGCAGAGTGTGGAAGCTAATGCTTGCACGTTCTCAGAATTAGTAGAACGCTGAGACTCAAACATGAGAGCCGCTGGCAAAATCTCTCATTACCAAGCCTTAAAGCATTGCAGGTCCCCACAGCCACTTATATTAACATATTCTATTTTTTAGCTCTGACATTTAAACCACCCACTTCACTCTTGTGATTTATGTTAGCATCAGAAGCATTCGGTAAAACTTTATCGCAAACAATGATCTAATAGCCTAAACATGGAAAGATAAGCCGTGCGTTTAAGGTCCCGTGATCAGCCTTAGCTCCCCCATCTTTAGTGCTGAGGACCACGGGTTCTTTTGAGTCAGGCTCCACTCAATGGTTGGGTGGAAATTTCCACAGGAACTTCTCAAGAGGAAAGGGGAAAAGGATAAAAATGAAAACACTAAGTGCCTTTTAAATCAATCACGGCAGTTGTTTAAGGGGGAGTTAGGGGCACTGTGGCCTTCGGTTCCGTGTCTGTTCAGTATCTACAGAGAAGCTTAATGTGTTCCTCCTGATTTCAGAGGTCATGACCAGGGAGGGAAATGACATGGTGTCCTTTCCAGGAAAGTAGATGCAGCGGGAGACCAGAAGGGACAAAGATCAGCTGTTTCCTCTCACATGCAGAACTTGAATTTTATAAAGTTATAAATCCACATATATAATACACACACGCGCACACACACACACACACACACACCCATAGAACATACAGGTAAAAGGGAAGGAGAGGGGAGGGCTGGATACAGCCAAAGTACAGGATGTACTTGAGCGAAAACCATCTGTGTGATGTCCCTCTCCCCGACTATGCACACTGAATGAGCACCAATAAAAAAGTTAAGGACAAAAACAGAAGTCAAATCAAAAGAACGTGAGGACGGCAGAGTAGATTTTCACATGGTTTGTTTCTTCTCTGCTATTGTCTAAAAATATTCCTGCATGTCCTTGCTCATGAGAATATAAGAACAGAGCAACCCAAGGAGCAGAGGTAACTGCAATACTTAGGCATGACCCCCGGGAATAATGCAGGAGAAAATATTTACTATAGCCATGTGAGAGGTCACCATTACCTCACCCACGCAAGTCTGATGCTTGGCTTTGGAAGCCAGCAAGGCAGGGAGATGGGAGAGGGGGCCGTGCACAGGAAGTAAGCGTGGGTTAGAACCGGGTTAGAACCGCAGGCACACTCTGCCACAGTACACTGGTCTCACTGCCTCTGAGGCTCCACCTTAACAAGATAAACTTGCAGAAGGCCTGACTCTTCACTCCAGCTACTCATACCTGTGCCACCGGTAAGAGCTGGTGGGGGGGGGGGGAGACTTGAGGCCGTGACCTGAGCAACTGCTGTCACCACCAGGAGTGGCCAACACTTCCTGCTCAGTTTGCATGGGACTCCAAGCCCTGGAAACCTACTCCAGCCTTCTCAGCCTGATTATGGCCACTTCCTTCTCACCTCCAAACCTCAGAAGTGTCTCCTGGAGTCAGCCCTAAAGCAGAACCACACTGGGAGGAGGGGTCTAGAAACAGTTCAAACAGAGCTAAAGAGATGGCGTATACAACCCAGTCCACCTTGTCCCACTGTTCCAGACTCTGCAACTAGTATGCTCAGGTCAGCATATGCTCAGCCCACTGCACTTTCTAGGTGAGAAACACGAGGAGACTTTTACTATATATATAATATATAGGTATAGCCGATATCCCTTATATACAAACATCTGTCCAGCAAAAGAATTAAATATCAATTGACCATATTTGTTCTTAGAGAGTTTCTATCTCTCAGTATGTGACATTTGAATATTTAATATTCAATTTAACAATAATTTAAATATTTAATAGTTAAATATTTAAAATATTGAGATATAAACTTACTTTTACTAAAAAAAGGAAAAAAGTCTATATTTTAATTTGGGATTCTATGTGAACGAATAGTACAAAAATGAGAGAAAAATGGACAGACTTTGGGACATTTATAGTGCAGAATACTATTCAGAAGTGAAAAGGAATGAACTCTTCATTGCACACAACCACCTAATTGAAGCCCCAGAGAAATGCTGAGATTAAGGGGGAAAAAAGGCAATCTCAATAAAGTGTATGATAAGCAATCTTGCTTATGTAACATCGAAATGATAAAATTATAGAGGAGGAGAATTAGTGGTTGTCATGGGTCAGGGTGGGAGTTTGTGGACTGGATGTGAGAGCTTTCGAGCCCTGCTACGATGAGGAGGCACAGAGTCCACGTGATGGAACTGTTCTAGGCCTTGTAACTGCAGTAGAATCTCAGTAATTGGCACCTGCCATAAAACTGCCGAGAACTAAATATACCCCAAAATATTAGTAAAATACGCATGCACAAACCGATGAAATCTAGGCGTGGGGAGATCCCACAGATCATATCAATGCTATTTCCTAGCTCCCAGGACCACTAGCCCAGGGGTGGCCACGCCCACAATGGGTTGAGTACTCCCATGTCAATCACTAATTAAGAAAATCCCCTTCAGGCTTGCCTACAGCCTGACATTATGGAAGCATTTTCTCAACGGAGATTCTCTCCTCACCGATGACTCTAGCATGTGCCAAGTTGACATAAAACCAGCCAGGACAGTGGGCCAATGCCTGATTCATAAATGATCCAAGGAGTTTGATATCCTTTTAAACAGGTTAAAGTTATATAGGTCTCTAGACAAGGTAGCTCACTGGAACGGTAATCTCAACACTTAGGAGGCTGAGGCAGGAGAACTGCCACGAGTAAAAAACTATCCTGGGCTGCATAGTAAATTCCAAGCCAGCCTGGGCTGTGGAGTGAGAGCCTGTCTCAGGAAACAAAACCAAAACAACACAACAACAAAAACAGGAGGAAGAGGAAAGGGAAAAATATTAAAAATGTCCGAAGTCTTCAAGGACCTTCCGTTCATGCAACTGCACAGGAACATGGGGTGTACCTAATTGACTGTGGAAGACAGAGCTACTCTGATAGAGACTGAGCGTTTGAGCAGAGCTGGTCTGCTTTCTCTTCCACTCTCTGCTCTCTAGACTCTACTTTCTATTGCTGTGATAAACACCACAACCCAAAACAACAGAGGGAAAAGGGCTTATCTGCCATACACGTTTGCCTTACACGTCGTCGTTTGGAGAAGTCAAGGCAGGAACATGCAGAGACGTGGAGGAACACTGCTTACTGACTTGCTCAGCCTGCTTTCATATACAACCTAGACCACCTGCCCAGAAGTGGTACCACCCACAGTGGGCTGTGCCCGCCCCTGTCAATCATTAATCAGGAAGATGTTCACACAGGCTTACCTATTGACCAATCTGATGGGGGCATCATTTTCTCAATTGAGTTCCCCTCTTCCTAGATGACCCTAGCTTGTGTCAAGTTGACTAAAAACAACCAAAACAAAAATAACAACAATAACCAAAAAACCTCGTTGCCACCCCTGCCCATCAACCCTGCCGATTTCCCCACCAACCCCTCCCACGGAGGTGGGGGGGATGAAGTTGAGCTAGTGATATAAGGGGTGGAGCTGCTGCACAGCCCTCCCTCCCTTCCTCCTCTGCCCTGGCAGAACTCCTGTTGGGAACTATTAACAACACTTGGACAGCAAGCCCATCCGCCAACAGGCATTCAGTCCTGGCTCTTTAAATGGAAACAGCTCAGGCCAGGAACCAGGGCTGTAAAAAAGTCTGGAGCGCTGTGAGCTCATTCACCTTCCAATTAATCAACAGCCTCGCCCACTCGATGAAAATGTTCATCGAGTGTAAAAGGAAGCGTTCCTATTTTTAAGATTAAAAAAAACACTTGGGAAATTAATAAGGCTGAGAAACCGCAGCTAAAGGCTATCTTGGGTTGAAAACCAACACAACTTTCCAAAGATAAATGTTTGTAAAACATCTCCTTGAGAGTCAGACGTGTTATTTTCTCGCCCTCTTTAAAATATTAGTTTATTTGAGAGAGGTGTGTGAAAAGTCAGCTGCCAGGGTTTCCTTTTCTAAGTCATGGGGTCCCTGGGCCTGAAGACCCACGCTGACTGTTACTTTGCCAACTGTTCCCAGGGATCAGTTTAATGAACTAAGGCTCCGATGACAAGGATTGGAGGGAGGGTTAATGCGGGGCTAATACCCTGTGAGCTGTGTGTCCCTACTCACACAAGCTCAAACGCAGAGCCAAGTTACACTGAATCCCCTCTTTGGCACCAACCGGTCTTTTCCCCAGAATTCTAAATTCAAGCGGATACCCCACCCTACAGACGAGTAACTCCCGGTCGGGATCCACTACTTCAGACCAGAAACGCTGAGTCATGATTCCGGAGCATGGGAAGGGTCTCTCTGCGACCCCAGGCAGGTCCCCACCACTTTGCGCGTACTCCCGGAGTCTGGGCGCCACACGATGGACTCAGAGGCTGCAGTTGCGGAGTTCTGGGATGGGGAGGCTGGGATTGGAGATACTGGGGTTAGGGAGGCTATCAGCGGCCCCGCAAAGCCTGGCGCACCAGAGTAGGGTGCCTGACCCCTCTCCCCAGATCCTGCCTGGAACACTCACAGCCTGGCAGCTCCAGGAGCATCCTAGGCCACTTGTTCGGTCCCCTCTACTCATCTGCCTAGCAGTCAAACCTCCCGGGAGAAGCTAACAACTTGGAGCATCGCCACCCTCTGGAACCCGCGGATCGCCATGAGAAGACTGGGAAGGGTAGGGAAGGGGTCGGGTGCGAAGTCAGATCCACCAGCACTGAAACCCCGGGAACCTAGCAGAGGGAGCACAGTCTCTGGGGAAACTCGGTCCCAACTCCGCAGCCGGTGTCCAGGAGCCAGGAAGCGCGGGAGAACCTAGGCTTAGCTGGGAGGACCGGGGCAGAGCAGGGAGGTCCTGAGTAGCGCGGAGAGAACCCAAGACAGAGCCAAGAAGAAAACGGTGCCGTGCTTGAGAACTCGGGCACAGCCTTAAAAAACCAGGGGTTGACATTGGCAAGGACCAGAGGCAGAGCCCGGAGGACTTGGGAAAGAGGCTGGCGCAGCAGGATCAGAGCCAGAACCAGAGGATCTAGCCAGAGCGACGAGGTCCTGTGGCAGAGCGCAGAGAGAAACCGGGGCTTCTCTGACAGATACTAGACAGAGCCGGGAGGACCCGGAGCCGAGGAGAAATCACTGGGGATAGAACCAGGAGCGCCAAGCATACAGCCCAGAGGACCTGGGGCAAAGCCAGGAGAACCCAGCGGAGCAGGGAGGAACAAGCGTAGAACCTAGAGGACCAGGCTGAGCCTGGAGAGCACAAAGTAAAGCGAGGCGGATCGGGCTGATGGCAAAACGGTCTAGGGTAGAGCCTGGAGGAAAGAGCTGAAAGGGGAGGACACCCTAGAGAAGGTACGGATGGATCCGTCAGAAGTGCCCCCGCAGTGACACCCCTTCTCCGGGGACAGGTGTCCGGACCCCAGGGCGCACGGGGCTCACCTGAAGGACAGCACGCACAGCGGCCGATAGGACTTGTGGCTGGTGCTGTCCGCCAGGCCCTTGCCCCAGAAGTCGTTGGCGAAAACGGCCCAGCGCAGCGGGGCCCCGGGCCGCACGTCGGGGTTGTTCACGATCGCCCACACGTCGTCGTGCACAAACTCGCCCCGCAGCGAGCGGCCGTAGCACAAGCAGCTGGCCCCGGCTAGCAGCGCCGCGGCTCCGGCCGGAACCAGTCCGCAGCGCGGGCGCCGCGAGGGCGCGCGCTCCCCGCGGCCGCGGTCCCCGCGGGTCACCAGCATCGCGCCGCCCGCACGGCCGCTCCCGCGCGGCGCGCATCCTCCCCGGCTGGGGCTCGGGTGCGCGGCGGCCTGCGTGGCTCGGGCATCGCGCGCCCACTGTCCCCGCCCGGGCGCCCCGTGCTCGGCCGCCGCGGTGGCCCAGCTGCAAATAAACAGCGGTCCCCCCGCCTCCCCGGGCCATCGCCGCCGCCTCCGCCCACTGCGCATGCCCGCTCGCGCGCCTCCGCCTCCTGGATCCCGGGACCCAAGGTCCCTAACACCTGGCCTCCGCCTGTGGGCGCCGCGTCCCAGGCGACCAGAACGCGCACAGGTGGAGCGGGGGCGCTGCAGGGTTTGCGGGGTGGTGGGGGGAGACACACGCGGGAAATGCCACTCGGGGTCCCTCCGGGTACTCCCGGTTGCTCTCCCAGACCTCTCCCCTGCCCATCCCAGGGGCGGAGGAGCAGGTCTCCGCCGCCTCCTAGCCGCGAGCCGGGATGCTTAGCAGGTGCTCTGTCTGCACCCCAACACCGTCTCTCCCCAGAAGAGCAAGAGATTAGACACCCGCAGGACAGCGCGCGGACATGCTCCAGCGCCCGCGGGGCTTGAAGCCTTCCACCGCGGTGCGCCCTAACCCTGGGAACGCACGCAGCGGTCCCTTCCCAAAAGCCAAGGGATGCATCCCGGACAGAAACCCTCCTGGTCTGGTTTCTCAGCTGCTGCTGCTAAGGCTTATAATAAGTCCTGGGTTTGATTTTTTATTTCCGTCCTGCTGCCTCTCCCTTTTGTTTTCCCTTTAAACTCTTAAGCAGTGAGAGAGACGCCAAACACACCACTTAGGGCTTTCTTTTGGTTTTGGTTTTGAGACGCTGCCTACGCCATCCTCCAGGCAGGCCTGGCATTGGCTAGGGAAGCCAGGCTCTCCTTATGGAAATCCTCCTGCCTCAGCCTCCCTGGCACACCTACTTTACCATGTCTTACTGGATCTCTTGGGTGTGACCATTGTCTCCTGGGTACTGCATGCAAGACCGCCGTGACTCTCGATACAAATTAAAACTGCGGACTGCCCGGGCATTGCCTCTGACTCAGAAACTTCCTGTCATTCCCGAAACTGTTCTACTTTTGAATGCTAATCACAATATGTAAATAAATGAGGTATTCCAAGTAACACTGACTTTTCCTAGCATTGAAAATCCCGTTAATTCTTTCAAGCCACTTGTGAATTGACGTGGCTTTATTTCTGAACTTAACAGATTTCATACACCCAGACCACAAACGTCAAAATAAAGTCACCATTAAAACAAGCCAACAAACAAACAACAACCAATTAAGAAAAAAAACTTTTGACAAGAAAGAAAAGAAATTTGAAATGTAACGGAAAATTTGTTCTTTGAGCCTTCCAATGGCTCCTTAATTTTTAACAGCTGGGCACTTAACTCAGCAGTTCCCAGATTAACAGGGACACAGTCCAAGACACGACCCATTTCGCCTCTTTTGGTGTTTTATTTACTGTTGGTTTTTCTTGGTGAATTAAAATTGGTGAGAGAGAAGCAAAGCTGAAATCCTGAGCCCTAGTGACAGCTTCCCCAGAACATCTGATCCTCAATGACTTCCCCAACCAGACCCCACACACCTGTGTCTTTAGCTTCCTCTGTAGTAATAAAAAAATGGAATTAACCGGTACTAAGGAAAGATGGAGGAACAAAGCTACTCAAGTTCTCTCTCTCTCTCTCTCTCTCTCTCTCTCTCTCTCTCTCACACACACACACACACACACACAGAGTCTCTCTCTCTCTCACACACACACAGAGACTGACTTGTATCTATGTGTGAGAGACAGTATGTGTATTATGTGAGAGACTGTGTGTGTGTGTGTGTGTGTGTGTGACAGACTCTCTGTATGTGTGAGATAGATTGACTGTGTGTGTTGGAAGTGATAAACAACATAAGAGGAACCTTTCCCAACCATAACTAGCTCTCTCTAGAACAGCAGAACAACAACACTGTGGAAATGGTTACTGATGACAGATCAGTGTGTGTGATGAACACGGGCTATCTAGGGGCAATACCCTAAACCAGGAGAGCAACATCAAGAACAGATTCTATGACAGTTCACTTCCTCACTGCACCCCTGCCACCTCCACAAGAGGCACATCTGCCCCAGTCTCAACACTTTGAGTTTTTAGGTGACTCAGAACCAGAATCAAGATGTTACCAAACTCACGAGGTTCAGCCTACAGCCTTCCAGTTTGGCATTGGTGTGAGAGCCACACAGCACAGAAAGCATACTTTGAGGGTTGGGTTTGGTATTCCTGAAGCTCCAGGAAACATCCTGACAATGCGGTGTTCAGGTGAAGCTTGAAGTTCCATGGGTTGGGAATATTAAATGTGTTTTGATGTATGATATCTTCAATGCCCAACACATTGTGAGCCCGGTAGCACCTGTAGCAAGATTCTCCCAGATCCTCATTTCCTGATCCAAACTGCTCCATGCTGTAGAGTCTCCAAGGTACAAAACACTCAGTTGATAATGGGGCCCAAAAGGAAATTAGATTTAATGTCTTGCTACTTAGTCACCAATTGTTGTTAAGATCTTGGTAATTGCAGGAATACTACCCTCTAAGATATCCGTGTCCACCTGGAGAGATCTAAAGCAAAGAATCCCAGAAGCGCCTCTGAGGCTCCGCCAGAGTCATTTGTACACATCTCAGGAACAGGATTCCTGAACATCAGACAAAAGTCAAAGGCAAGTCAATATTTTAATAAAACCCATTTCAAATTAACTACAAAGACTCTTTGCTTTGCTAAACCTTAGTGAGACTTCATAAGCTTATCCTAGGAGCCGAGATAATATGTACTGTCCTATAAAATCCAGTTTTAGCAAAGAGGCTTCTTAAGTTTGATGATGCCGAATATCTGATCGGGTTTATATTCACCATCCACTCAGCAATGTCTGACCATCCCAACTACAGAATTATCCTGGTAGATCAGTTCAGCCAGAAACTTCTTAAAGCTGTTACTTTTCTCAATACTGTGATAGAATGCTTGAAAAACACAGAGTAAGGCAGGGGGAGGCTTTATCTGGGCTCATAGTTTGGGGAGATGAAAACCATTATGGCAGGAAAGGCAGGGAGGCGAAAGAAAGGTGGCAAGATCCTGCTTGTACCCAGATGAGCAGGAAGCAGGGGTGGGATAGCAAATAGGAAGGCACAGCCCCATTGGCCCACTTCCTCCAGTGTGGCCCCGCCTCCTAGAGGTTTCACAGTCTGCACAAACAGCACCAAGCAGTCAAACAACTGGGGGATATTCTGCATTCAGAGAACAGCACCTTCTTAACTCTGATACGGTATTTTAGCAATACCCTGTCCACCCCCATCCCCGCACACACACAGTTGACTTCTGAATATCAATTCCCTCTTGACTCCTGGGTGTATTCAGGGTTGAGTCTGATCCCTTTTTCCACAGCAAAGCCTTGTTGCCATGGTTCTATGCCTGTCACCACTATCCTGAATCAAGTCAGCCTGACTGTGTTTTTACAAATATCATTCAATGATTTGTTTTTCCTTGAATAAAGTTCACTGTGATTTTTCATCCTAGCTATACTCTCTAATTAGATGGGTTCTAAAAAGGAGATCAAGTACAATGTTACAAAGACAGAAATTTAGCAAAATGATTGACAATACTTCAAAATATTAATTTTTAATGTTTAGTAATTTAAATATTATCTCTTCTTCAAGACAATCCTGTAAGTAACGGGCAACCTGTGCTCTCAGGCTTGCCCAGTCTCTACCCAGACAAGTGTGGAGCAGTCTGGGATGTGGTCTTCCTGGGTCCCAGACTGGTGGATGCAGAGGCTGCATCCCCAGGAGATAAGAAAGACTCTACGTGGAGATAAATTGGCTTCCCTTCCCATCCTTGAGGCTGTACTGCAACGGCTTCACATAGCAAACCCAAGATATCTCAAAAAACATCCATCCATCATCTTTAATATTTCATCACTTAGCAACGTTGTCACCCTGCTCCTACAAAACCAAAGGACGCATGTGGACACTGCACCATGACACGCTAGAAGGAAGGAAAATACCTTTTTCCTGCTGACCTTTTTGGCTCTTCTCTGGGCCCACGTAATAGACGGCAGATTAACAAGAAAAGGCTATAAACTGATTTAATATATTTGAAAGACCCAGGAGACATACAGAAATGAAGACCCGAAGTTGAACCTGCTATATTCTTTTTCATTATATTTTATGTGGATAGATGTGTTTTGCCTGCATGAATGTCAGCACACCATGTGCATGTAATGCCAATGATTGCCAGGAGAGGACTTGAGTTACAGACATTGTGAGCCACTGTGTGGTGTTGGGAATCAAACTCTGTTCCTTGGAAGAGCAGCCAGTGGGTACTCTTAACCACTTAACATCCCAACTGGTGGGGTTTGTTTGTTTTATTCCGTTTGCTGGAGAATAGGATCATGGGATAAGATCATGATAGGATAGATGGTGTAAAATGACAGTAGTAACCAGGGAAACTTGGCAAGACTGGTCTGTCACATCTGGCACAGTTCCAAGAACGTGGCCTGACCGGGGCAGTGTTGAGGGAACCACTCAGACCTGAAATAATCACTCAGAAACTATATTACTTGTAATACTTTTTGGCCAGTAGTTTAGGAGTATTGCTAGCTAGCTCTTATATCTTTGGTTAACCCATTTCTATTCATCTGTGTATCACCACATGCCTGTGGCTTACCAGCAAGGTTCCAGTGGGCTCCGGTGGAGGTGTCTGTCCCTGGTGGCGGCTACATGGCTTCTCCATGACTCTGCCTACTCTCTCTCTATATCTCTTTCAGCCTGGCTATATTGTTAAGACGTTGGCTGAAAACAGCTCATTCACATATATTTGTATAATTATTGCATACAACCTAACAAGAAGTGGTGTTATTCTATACATTGAACAAGGGGACAGGTGTAGGAAATCTCAGTAGGAGCAGGCTCTGGAGGGGAGCAGCCTTCAGGCCATGCATATCCGGGGGAAGAAAGCTACGCTGGTCAGTTTCTGCACACACTATTAACATTCACACTTGAGTGGGGGAGGGAAGGCTTTACCATTCCCAGTGGGTCTGAGGTATTGGGATTCTTGACACATGGTGCCCATGTAAAAACATACACACTCATTCACTACTTCCCACACACGCAGGACTTCCTCTGCTCCCTCACACAAATCCAGTCAGGTTCTCTCTGGTGCCTACATGTCTGGAGAATGACACCCCTGCCATCTCTTAAATGCCGTCTGTAACAGTTCAGGGCTTCCATGTCATGTTCGGTGACAGCTCAGCACAGTTCTGTGCTGGGAGATTTGTTCCCCAGTGTGTGGCCTTATCTGGAGGGGAAGGAACCTTCAGGAGGCCAGGTCCAGAAGGGAGGCATGAAGTCAACGGGGGCATTCCCTCAAGAAGTGGCCCCTAGTCCTGCTCTTTTCTGTTTCTTCCCTAAGGTGAGGGGTTTTGTCCCTCCACGCACTTTCCACCATGACCAGTTCAAAGTGGGGTCCACTATCTGGGAGCAGCAACCTGGGAAAGTGTGAGACAGGGCTGGAGAGATGGCTCAGAGGTTAAGCCGAAGGTCCTGAGTTCAATTCCCAGCAACCACATGGTGGCTCAGAAACATCTGTACTGAGATCTGGTGCCCTCCTCTGGCGTGTGGGCATACATCGAGGCAGAATGTTGTATACATAATAAATAAATAAATCTTAAAAAAAAGAAAGTGTGAGACAAAAATAAGCCCCCCTCTTTAAAGCTGATTGCCTCAGACAGGGGTGGTCTTGTGACCAGCTGCAGGCAAAGGCACCGAGGAGCCGTACCTCGGAACTCAAGCCCCGAGCCCCATCAGTGGAAGACTGGATTTCTCCAGAGTTTGGAGTCTGCATTTGAAACTGCGGCGCATACACGTAATTATCCTCTGTCTCCGAACTGAAATTTAAATCATTATCCGCCACAGAAAAGAACACTGTTTTCGCATGAGGCAAGTGTTACATGCATACATTTTTATCTTACACTTATAAATCAAAATGCTACTTTTAGTTTCTCATACACGCTCCACAATTTACACAAAATGTCAGAAGCACTAAAATGCCACTGTATACATTTACACTTAAAATTAAATTTGTAGTTACACAGAACAAGGTTGCGCGGAGAGTGAAATTTTTAGGTAAAACTCTTGGGTCGGGTTCATGAGCTCTACACAAACTTTTTATTTTCAGATCATTTATCAGACATTTAACCCAGTGCTGTCATGTCCGGTAACACATTCTCAGCAGCTCCTGTCACCACTGGATCAGCAGAAAGAAGTATCTCCAAGACAAAGATAATAAAAGAAAAAAATCATGATCATAGTATTGATCATGAATTATGTGCACTGGGGTCCATCTTGTGCTATAAAGGAGATAACCGTACACAGAGACACAGAAAGAGCCTCATCGTGGTGCTACACAGGGATCTCAACAGGTGAAAACCATCTGTAAACAAGACCAAGCGCTTATGAATACTAAGGCGCCATGAAAATTATAAACGTTGAGCATTTGTTGTTAGCGACAGGGTAAGAGGGAAGCCTGGATACAGCTGCAGTTTAAAGAGATCTTTTCAGAGACATCTACTGTGCAAAGTGGGATCCTTGACTTCAGCAGTGAAAAGGATTTCAGAATGGGTCAGTATGAAGCAGGGCTTGAGTTTATTAAGAGATTTAGCACAGACTTGAGCACAGGCATTAGTAAACAAAAGGCTCACAGGAAAGGATACACCCCCCCATACACACACACATCTCCCTCCCTTCCTCTCTGTAAATGGGGTGTAGGGTGTCTCCTGAGGTGCATTGCATTGCATTGCAGCAGTCAAGGTAAAGGCACAGCTCACCAGGGCTGCACAGGGCAGTCAGGCCACATTTTTTCCTTAAACCACAAATAAAGTTCATAGTTTTGTTCATAAAATTCACAGAACATTTCAGATTTATGGCTTTGAAAGGAGTTAAGAGCATCCTTCAAGGTCATGTGCATGCAAACCTTAAATATGGTTCATTGCTATTTTTACATACTTGTTTGAAAATATCTCTATGTAAAAGGAATGTTTGCCTCCGTCAGCCACCTTCTCAGCAAATGCTGGGGACTGTTAGTCCTGAATTCCTCTCAGCTGGTGAGCACTACAACCTAACTCATCCCATGTCTCCTTAATTTCCCATCTTCTACCCTCACTTATTATTTCCATTTTTAAAACTTAATTTTTTAAGATTGTATTTATTGAACTATATATTTTTCACCACTCCCCTCCATTCTCCTCTCCTCCCCTTCTACCCTCTTCTATGGTCCCCATGCTCCCAATTTACTCAGGAGATCTTGTCTTTTTCTACTTCCCATGTAAATTAGATCCATGCATGTCTCTCTTGGGGTCCTCATTGTTGTCTAGGTTCTCTGGGATTGTGAATTGTAGGCTGGTTTTCTTTGCTTTATGTTTAAAAACCACTTATGAGTGAGTACATGTGATATTTGTCCTTCTGGGACTGGGTTACCTCACTCAATATGATGTTTTCTAGCTCCATCCATTTGCTCACAAATTTCAAGATGTTGTTGTTTTTTCTGCTGTGTAGTACTCCATTGTGTAAATGTATCACATCTTCTTTATCAATTCTTTGGTCAAGGGGCATCTAGGTTGTTTCCAGGATCTGGTTATGATAAACAATGCTGCTATGAACATAATGGAGCACATGTCCTTATGGTACAATTGAGTATCCTTTGAGTATATACCCAAAAATGGTATTCCTGAGTCTTGAGGTATGTTGTTTCCTAATTTTCTGAGAAATCACCATATTGATATCAAAAATGTACCAGCTTGCATTCCCATCAAAAATGCAGAAGTGTTGCCTTTACCCCACATCCTCTCCAGGATAAGTTGACATCAGTGTTTTTGATCTCAGCCATTCTTACAGATGTAAGATGGAATCTCAGAGTTGTTTTGATCTGCATTTCTCTGATGGCTAAGGATGTTGAGCATTTCCTTAAGTGTCTTTTGGCCATTTTAGATTCCTCTGTTGAGAGTTCTCTGTTTAGGTCTATACCCCATTTTTATTGGATTATTTGTTCTTTTGATGACCAATTTCTTGAGTTCTTTGTATATTTTGGAGATCAATCCTCTGTCCAATGTGGGGCTGGTGAAGATGTTTTTCCATTCTGTAGGCTGCCGTTTTGTCTTGTTGACCATGTCTTTTGCTTTACAGAAGCTTCTCAGTTTCATGAGGTTCCATTTATTAATTGTTGCTCTCAGTGTCTGTGCTACTGGGGTCATATTTAGGAAGTGGTCTCCTGTGCCAAAGCATTCAAGTGTACTTCCTGCTTTCCCTTCTGTGAGGTTCAGTGTGGTTGGTTTTATATTTAAGTCTTTGATCCATTTGGACTTGAGTTTTGTGCATGGTGATGGATATGGGTTTATTTTCATTCTTCTACATGTTGATATCCAGTCATGCCAGCACCATTTGTTGAATATGCTTTCTTTTTTCCATTTTATATTTTTTACTTCTTTGTCAAATGTTGTAATAGAGCGGCGGGGCTGCGTCCCCAGCACTCCGGCCGCCTGGCTAGCTTATGCCCTGAAATAACAACACACAAACTTTATTCATTTAAACACTGCTTGGGCCATTTCTATCTAGCCTCTTCTAGGCTAATTCTCTCATATTAATTTAGCCCATTTCTAATCATCTGTGTAGCACCCCAAGGTGCGCTTACCGGGAATATTCTAGCCTATGTCCATCCTGGGTCGGAGCTTCATCGTGTGTCTCTGAGAGGAGCTATGGAGTCTGTCTGAGGAGTCTTACCTCACTTCCTCTTCCTCCCAGCATTCTGTTCTGTTTACTCCTCCCACCTATGTTTTAACCTATCAGGGCCAAGCAGTTTCTTTATTGCTTAACCAATGAAATCAACAGATTGATATATGACACTCCCACATCAGTCAAAGATCAGGTGTTCATAGGTGTGTGGATTGATATATAGATCTTCAATTCAGTTCCATTGATCCTCTTGTCTGTTTTTATGCCAGTACCAGGATGTTTTCAATATTGTAGCTCTGTAGTAAAGTTTGAAGTAAGGGATTGTGATGCTTCCAGAAGTTCTTTTATTGTACAGGATAGTTTTGGCTATCCTGGGGTTTTTGCTTTTCCATATGAACTTAGTACTGTTCTTTCAAGGTCTGTGAAGAATTTTTCTGGGATTTTGATGGGCACTGCTTTGAATCTGTAGGTTGCTTTTGGTAAGATTGCCATTTTTACTGTTAATTCTACCTACCCAAGAGCATAAAAGATCTTTCCATTTGCTGGTGTCCTCTTCAATTTCTTTCTTCAAAGATTTAAAGTTCTTGTCATACAGGTCTTCCACTTGTTTTGTTAGAGTTACTCCTAGATTTTTCATGTTATTTGTGGCTATTGTGAAGGGTGATGTTTCTCTGATTTCTTTCTCAGTCCATTTATCATCTGTGTAAATAAAGAAGGGCTACTGATTTTTTTTCAAGTTAATCTTGTATCCTGCTACATTATTGAAGGTGTTTATGAGTTGTAGAAGTTCCTTGGTAGAATTTTTGAGGTCATGTATGTACACTATCATATCATCAGCAAATAGTGAGAGTTTGACTTCTTCTTTTCCAATTTGTATCCCCTTTGATCTTCTTTCCTGTCTTATTGCTCTAGCTAGGACCTCAAGAACTATATTGAATAGATATGGAAAGTGTGGACAACCTTGTCTTGCTTTTGATTTCAGTGGGATCGCTTTGAATTTCTCTCCATTTAGTTTGATGTTGACTGTTGGCTTGCTGTATATTGCCTTTATTCTGTTTAGGTATGTTCCTTGTATCCCTGCTCTCTCCAAGACCTTTATCATGAAGCGGGTGTTGTATTTTGTCGAAGGCTTTTTCAGCATCTAATGAGATGATCATGTGGTTTCTTCTTTTTTTTCCCAGTTTTCTTATATGGTGGATTACATTGACAGATTTTCATATGTTGAACCATGCCTGTATCTCTGGGATGAAACTGAGTTGATTATGGTGGATGATTTTTCTGATGTGTTCTTGGATTCGGTTTGCAAGTATTTTACTGAGTATTTTTGCATCAATGTTTATGAGTGAGATTGGTATGTAATTCTCTTTCTTAGTAATGTCTTTGTGTGATTTGGGTATCAGGGTAATTGTAGCTTCATAAAAAGAGTTTGGCAATGTTCCTTCTGTTTCTATTGTGTGGAACAATTTGAGGAGTATTGGCAGTAGTTCTTTGAAAATCTTGTAGAACTCTGCTGAAACCATCTGGTCCTGGGCTTTTTTCAGTTGGGAGAATTTCGATGACTCTTTCTATGTCTTTAGCAGTTATAATTCTATCTAATTTGCTTATCTGGCCTTCATTTAATTTTGGTAAGTGATAGTTATCCAGAAAATTGTCCATCTCCTTTAAGTTTTCCAATTTTGTGGAGTACAGGTTTTCGAAACATGACCTAATGATTCTCTGGATTTCCTCCATGTCTGTTGATATGTCACCCACTTCATTCCTGATTTTGTTCTTTGTTAGTTTGGGTAAAGGTTTGTCTATTTTGTTGATTTTCTCCTTGTTTGTATTTTGTTGATTTCAACTCTCAATTTGATTATTTCCTGCCGTCTAGTCCTTCTGGGTGAGTTTTCTTCTTTTTGTTCTGGACTTTTCAGGTGTTCTGTTAACTCACTAGTGTAGGATTTTTCCAGTTTCTTTATGTAGGCATTTAGTGCTATGAAATTTCCTCTTAACACAGCTTTAATTGTGTCCCATAAATTTGGGTATTTGTGTGGTCATTTTCACTAAATTTTAGAAAGTCTTTAGTTTCTTCCTTTATTTCTTCCTTGACTCATTGGTGATTTAGGTGAGCTTTGTTTAATTTCCATGTGTTTGTGGGCTTTCTGAAGTTAGTGTTGCTGTTGAATTCTAATTTTAAGTCATGGTGATCCAATAAGATACAAGGAATTACTCCATTTTTTTGTATCTGTTGAGGTTTGTTTTGTTACCTAGCATGTGGTCAGTTTTTGAGAAGGTTCCATGAAGTGTTGTAAAGAAGGTATATTCTTTTATGTTTGGATGGAATGTTCTATAGATGTCTATTAAGTACATTTGATTCATAATATCTGTTATCTCCTTTATTTCTCTGTTAATTTTCTGTCTGACAGACCTGTCCAGTGGTGAGAGTGGGGTGTTGAAGTCTCCCACTATTAGTGTGTGGGGTATAATGTATGATTTAACTTTAGTAGTGTTTCTTTTACATATGAGGGTGTCCTTGTATTGAGGGCATAGATGTTCAATATTGAGATTGCCTCTTGATGGATTTTTTTTTCCTGTAACTAATATGGCATGTCTTTCTTTGTCTCTTTTAATTGATTTTAGTTTGAAGTCTATTTTATTAGGTATTGGGATAGCTATACCAGCTTGTTTCCTAGGTTCATTTGATTGGAAATTTTTTCCCAACTCTTTATTCTGAGGCAATGTCTGTCTTTGAAGCTGAGGTGTGTTTCTTGTATGCAGCAGTAGTATGAATTCTGTTTTTGTATCCAATCTGTTAGCCTGTATCTTTTTACAAGTGAATTGAGTCCATTCATATTAAGGGATATTAATGACCAGTTATTGCTAGTTCCTGTTATTTTAGTTTTTGTTGTTGGTGATATTATTGTGTGGGTTTTTCCCTTTGGGGTTTGCTAATGTGAGATCATCTATTGTCTGTGTTTTTGTAGATGTAGCTAACTTCCTTGGGTTGGAGTTTTCCTTCTAGTACTTTCTGTAGGTCTGGGTTTGTGACTAGGTATTCGTTAAATCTGATTCTGTCATGGAGTATCTTGTTTTGTCTGTCTTTGGTGATTAAAAGTGTTTGCTGAGTATAGTAGTCTGGGCTGGCATCCATGGTCTCTTGGCGTCTACATAACGCTTGACCAGGACCTTCTGGCCTTCATTGTTTCCAATGAAGTCAGGTATAATTCTGATAGGTCTGCCTTTATATGTTACTTGGCCTTTTTCCTTTGCAGCTCTTAATATTCGTTCTTTATTCTGTATGTTCAGTGTTTTAATTATTATGGAGAGAGGGGCCTTTTATTTTGATCCAGTCTGTTTGGTGTTCTGTAAGCTTCTTGTGTCTTCACATGCATATCTTCTTTTAGACTGGGAAAGCCAAAACTTAATTTGTGATAATGTCCATGTTTAGTAACTGGCTCACAAAATTCCTCAGTTGACTCTATTCCACCGTCAGAGAGAATGCTATTGGCTATGATTTGTGTTATAATTTTGTAACTTTGAACTGAATGATAAATATTGGAAGGCTGTCACATATTTTTTGAAGAATTAAGTTCTTCATAGACAAGTCTGGCCTTTGTCCTTGGCCCCTGGGGAGGATGTAGAACGTTCTGGCTCACAAGAGTCTCTTTACTGGTAGTTCAATCTAGCACGGATTAAGACAGGGCTCTGGATCACAGTGTATCAGTTCTGACCTCTGGGGAAACTAGAGACAACAAATGTGCTGGAGACCCATATATGAAAGCTCACACCATGCTCTATGGCATCAGGATTGTTTGGGGCTGATGGCAATGAGTCCCGACCTCTTTTCTGTCCAAAAGCAGGAAATCTATGTTCATTTTCAGTGATTGCTACCTCTAACAAACCAGAAAGGAGCTACCCCAAAGACTAAGGACTGTTATTGTCACAACAGACCTTGCTAAACAATCCTTACCAGTCACATGTTTCCTTCCCTTCTTCCAGAACCTCACCCCTCTTCCCCAGAAGCAAAGAGCCTCTTCTTTTTCTCTACTTTAAAGTAGTATGTTAGCAGGAGCCAGAGAGGTGGCTCAGCAGTCAGGGGTCTGGGCTTCATTTCTTGCACCTATATGATGGCTCACAACCAATTATAACCCAAGTTCCAGGGGACAAAACACCCTCTTCTGGACTCCATGGGCACCAGGAACACACATGGAGAACAGATATACATGCAGGTAAAACACCTATACCTATAAAATAAAATAATAAACATAACTTTAAAAATAAAGTTGCATATAGGGCTCTAAGTTTAACTACCTTTTTGTGTCATGATTCTTTGGAAGCCCCCACACAAATATGTGTAATTAAATCTTCTATCTCTTATTAGTCTTTCTGACATTTAATTTGCAGAGTGCTAAGGCAATGAACCCAGGAGGGGAGAGGACGAAACTCTTTCTTCCCTGCAGATGTGAGCTCCAGTCTGGAATGCTGAAGACCGAAGGTCAGCCACACACAGAGCACATGACAGGAAAATCTCAAGTCACCCTCCCGGTTGGGAATGATCCCCACACATTGTCACAGGGAGAGTGGCAGGTACGCAAAGAGCAGCAAGCCCTGGCTCTGTGGGGAAGTGCAGGGAACCTGTGTCCATCTCTCCTGGAACACTGCCTAGTGTGCTTCTTCTGTTGGCTGACCTTCATCTGCGTCTTTTCCTGTAATAGTCCATGGCTGGGAGTATAATGTTGTCAATGAATTCTGTGAGCACTTCTAGCAAAGAGCCAAATAGAGCATGATTCTAAAAACTTGCAATTATTGTTCTTAGCACTGTTTTTCTACTTCCAATTTTTTTCTATACTACAAAAGTGTAGTGTTTGTAATAGTATTTTTTAGTACAAACCACCAGCCAACAAATAACACATAAACTTCTTATTAATTATAAAAGCTTAGCCATTAGCTTAGGCTCATCCTATTTGCTCTTTTTTTGTTTTGTTTTGTTTTGTTTTGGGGGGGGGGTTAGTTTGTTTGTTTGATCGGTTTGGTTTTTCAAGACAGAGTTTCTTTGTGAAATAGTCCTGACTGTCTTGGAACTCACTCTATAGATCAGGCTGGCCTTGAACTCACAAAGACCTACTTGCCTCTGCCTCCTGAGTGCTGGGATTAAAGGCATGCGCCACCATGGCCTGGTTGTGATAACGTAAGTTAACCTGCTTTTATTAATCTACGTTCTCCCATGTGGCGTCAGTTACCTCTACTCTTGTACAATATGTCCTACCTGCCCATTATCTCTCTGGTGTCCCCTGCATGCCTAGATTCTTCTTCCCTCTCAATTCTCTCTCTGCCAGAAGTCCCACTTATGCCTGCTACCTAGTTATTGGCCATTCAGCTCTTTATTAAAACAATCACAGCAGTGTGTCTTCACACGGTGTACAAATATCCCGCAGTGTGTGTCCATTGTGTGTGTGTGCATGTGTATACATGCAGGTGTATTTGGGGGCAATATGTCTTCACACGGTGTACAAATATCCCACAGTGTGTGTCCATTGTGTGTGTGTGCATGTGTATACATGCAGGTGTATTTGGGGGCAATGTGTCTTCACATGGTGTACAAATATCCCGCAGTGTGTGTCCACTGTGTGTGTGTGTGCATGCGTATACATGCAGGTGTATTTGGGGGCAATGTGTCTGCATATGCGTGCTGTGGTCACAGGAGGACTTCAGCAGTCACTCCTCAGGCACTGTGCAATGTATTACTTGAGACTGTTCTCACTGGCCTAGGAGTCACCAACGTGGCTAGTTAGGCTGGCCGCGGAGCCCCAGGTACCTGTCCGCCTCTCCCATCTTTGGATTACAGATGCGTGTCACCAATCTGGCTAAGGACCAAATTCCGGTGCTCATGCGCACAAGGCAACCTCTTTACCAACTGTGTCGTCTCCCGAGGCCGAAACAAAGGGTTTTTCATGGGTACCGATCCAGTTCAGAACAAAGCCAGCAATGGATACCCCCAAACCTGCAATAGGTACCCCCAAACCTACAGTGTTCATCCCTCTTCTTTTTCACCACTGAGAGTCTCTAGGAAGAGTTTCAAAAATAAACGAAGCTTAAAAAGTAAATAAACACCCCTTCCCATCTAAAGAGGCTCTGTGGGGCTGCCGAGGATGACTGAGTTCGTAGAGGAAGCAGCTCAGTTCCAAGGTTGTTACAAAAGAGAAAATAGACGCTGAGATTCTGGTCAGCTACATAAAATATTTATTGCACTCATCAATATTAAATGCGTGTGCCCCACTCGGTACGGTCATCGTTTTAATGTATTAATTTAGTGCCACCTCTTTACATTTTATTAAATTACAAAAATGATCTAGTTAAGGAACGACTCCCCCTCACAGAGGGACCCAGGGCCCTCTCTGCCCCAACATCACCCTTTAGCAGTTTCAGAGACATCATTTGTGGAGCCTGCATTAAATTAAAATGAGGGAGCCCTTATTTCAAAGTTACTGAGTTTACTTCTGCGGCCATATAACTGAGCAGGAGAGCACTGCCAAGCAGGTAAGGAGAGCTGACTGTATGGCAATGGGTTCTCTTTTGAGATAAGATACCGTGAAACTAAGGCTGGTCTCAGTGCCGATATGTAGCTAGGATGACCTTGAACGACTGATCCCCATGCCTCAACAGCCTAAATTCTGGAATTACAAGCATGAGCCTCCATGCCTGATTGAACTTGGGGCTTTGTGCACGTGAGGTGAGCACGCTCCACACTAAGCCGTCCCTGGGTCTTACAGCTTTGCATCACAACTCACCAGTCAGAATGGTCTGAGCTGGGAGCTCAAATCTCCCTTCCCCATCTGTGGACAGGAGTCTTTAGGAAGAGCAGGAGAGATGCTACTTACTGGGTGGATGATAAGAGGAGAATTTTACCACATGGTGTCATTGACCAGACAACCTGGCGTCTGTGAATTGTCTTTGAAAGGCCTGGAGGCTTCTCCTGATAGGCAACCTTAGGAGTTACATATAGGTAATATGCCCAAGTCTTAGCCAGTTTTAATGACAGGCGTTCAACCAACAGTGTGAGGCTTCTAAGCGCTGAGCCCATGAAAAGCATTGTGATTCCAGACTGTGTACATCCACAAGGCCAGAAGGCCAGGCCTGCTTCAGGGAAAGCCCTATGCACAGAATTTTCCAACTTAGTCTTGGGGCAGCCAGAATTAATGGGCTTGGGAAACAAAGGACCCAACACGGTTCCCACCATAACTCAGTGTCTGGCTTCCCACCCTGTTATTAAAGGAGATGGAGAGCCCATCACAGGAGTTTATCACTGCTGAGAAATGAGGGTTATATCTGAAGATAAACCTCTCCCCTTGGGAAATAACTGTTGGCCATCTTTCCTCACCGAGCTGCTCGATTTTTCCTTGGACGATTTTTCCACATGTGAATGAATTAGAGGAGATAGAAGTAACCTTTCAAATCCGCTGTAGCTTGTAAGAAATGAAAAATATCCTTCAGATTCATTTTTGAACGTTTTCCTTTTTATTATTTTTTCTTTACTTCTTTTTATGGTGGTTTTAAATGATTTTAATCTTTACCCCTCTCGGATGAGAGCAGAATACTGTGTCTCTTTTGAGTCCTGTGTCATGGTTGCTTTCACATTCCTATTCTTTCCTTTCCTATTGTTCTGTGGTTTTGTTTCCTGGTTGTTTGTCTGAAGGAATCAGGGAGGGATTTGGCCAATTGAAAATTTTGTTTCAAAGAATGAGCATTGCACCTGCCTCTAAGAAGCTGAAAATAATGTTGCTCACTGCTGATGCACTGTGCATACGGAAACACCTAGTTGTTACGTTTGTTCCTGCTTATGTTCTGCCTAAGATTCAGATAATCTAAGTTCAGATTATCTGCATAATTCAGAATGGCTGCATTCAGAGCAGCGGTGACATAAACCCAGACAGGAGTGGCGGCGACGTAAACCCATGCCAGAAACTCCTTCTTCTCTGTGCCCCCGAAACACCCAGCTCGCTCCAGAGGCATCAGCACAACCCGATCCACACACCCCCCACAAATATCACCTAAAGTTAGCACCTCAGAGAGTTCTCTCATATCTGTGTACTGTCTGTGTCTGTCATCTACTTCATGTTAAGTTTCAGATGTCATCAGGGCCATAGAGGCATTTCTATTAAAATTTTAAACAGAACTAAGACTCTAATCCGGTATTTTAAAGGCAATTTCCATAATAAGTTTTCTGCAATTAAGTTGCCATATTAGGATCTTTCCATGAACATTTTACCTAAAAAGTGAGAAAACGCCATAAAAAAATACCATTAAGAACTATTTTTAAAGACGTTTATGCACAAATAAATGCTCCTACAGCTGACTCCTTTTGTCTTCCCCACAATTAAAAATGTGCTCTTAGGGGTAAAGACAGAATGTATTTTGTCTCTGTTCCCATTACTGCAGGAAATGTTTGATCCTCCAAGTCTCACACCTGCGCAGGAGCTAATTGCTCTCTTCTGTTTCCAATGTTTTCTGGGCAAGCTGTACAGAGAGCAAGGCCTGCTGGCCGGATCGCTGCCAGACTTTGTTCCAGCACTCCGATCTATAGGAGAAGCTGGAGCGCGCTAGTGGGG
>JABTXL010004573.1:1150138-1168801 GCA_025134845.1 Neodon shergylaensis | reverse complement strand
TCCACTCTCAGACACAGCTCAGAGGGCTGTGTAGAGCACAGGCTCAGAACCTTAACCCCTACCCTCAGCTCACAGGGGTGTGTAGACCACATTACTTATTAGTAACACCATGACATGCAAATATTTTGAGATAGCTTTAGAATAAAGGGAAAGAAGTTAATAGCTTAGCAACCTACAAGACAAGGAGGACCCTAAGAGAGTCATACATGGATCTAAATAGGAAGGAGAAAAAGGTAAGATCTCCTGAGTAAATTGGGAGTGTGGGGAGAAGCTAGAAGGGAAAAGGATAGTATAGCGCAATAAAAACAACAAAAAGGCAAGAAAAAAACAAACAAAACCAAAGAATAAAAATAAGTAACTTTTACTTTTTTTCCTTTGTATTTATAAGAATCAGCACTAGTAAACCAGGCAAAGGTGGTATGTGCCTTTAATCCTAGCACTCAGGAGGCAGAGGCAGGTAGATCACTGAGTTCAAGGCCAGCCTGGTCTACAGAGTGAGTTCCAGGACAGCCAGGACTACACAGAGAAGCCCTGCCTCAAATAAAAACAAAAGCAATCAACAAACAAAAAGAATCACCATTAGTTACAATGGGAAAATTCTCTCTCTCTCTCTCTCTCTCTCTCTCTCTCTCTCTCTTTCTCTCTCTCTCCATGAATTATAGGATATTAATAATAAACTATTACTTCGCTCTAGACTGAAGGAATAGGCAGATCTCACAGCCTCAGACACCCCTATCATTAGCTCAGTCCCTCCATTCATGTGAAGCCCGAGTCCCATGCAAGACAACAAACTATTTCTACGGTAACTACAGCTCTGCCCTTCAGTGCTAGTGACACGTGAGTGGGAACAAATATATGAATGTCCTCTCCACACTCCTTTTCCCCATAATGCTTTTCGACATCACCAAGAACCCCTCCCTCCTTGGGTGACAGACACTGGAAACCTGGCATAGTGACACTTTTGCCTTCAGCTGCAACTAGACCCTTGTGCACTGTTTGCCATGTGTATGCCGAGCCTTCCTTCACTGGCTACATACAAAGCTGACTTAAAACTATGGGGTAATAGTGGAAACTTCCATATCCCAAATTCCTATATTCTCTGTGAACCACACTTCACTGGTGTATGTCCAGGGACTACAGATGTGAGCAGAACAATATTCCAAAGATGTACCTGGTTCTTATGTCCTATAGTGGAGATGATAAAATTGATAAAGGTGTCAGAAACATATTATTTAATTTGACCAAAGTTATAGGAGCTGCCTACACAACTAAGCAAGTCGTGCTAGACAATTGGGAAGCCTTAAACTCCTACAAGCTGACCAAGGCGGACCATGCCATTGCTAACACTTGAGGGTCACCTGCATGCACAGGAGGTGGTGTCTGAATCTCCACAGTGAGCCCAGGCAGACTTTGGCACAGATGCTTTTGACTGGGGACCTCAGCTGGGGATACATGTTGGAAGCATCTTGACATCTGTCCATCCTCCTGTTTCTGGTCTTCATGTGAGCTGTGCTTGCCAAGTGTGGACTCAGCAGAGGTTTAGCTGCTGTCACCAGTCACTGTCATTTGACAGAAATGGCATCAAGGCCAGCTTCAGTGCTGTCACCAGGTTCTTATTTGAGATGATGAAGCGATCTCTTAGGTGTAGCCGGAGTATAGATCTGGGGTAAGATCTTCTGTAGTCAACATTTCTGAGAGGCAGAAGGGGCAGCAGGGACCTCTGAGAATCACACTCCATCCACCGTTCAGTTCTAACTGCAGAGTGCCTTGCAGCTCCCATAGCCCTTCCTGCTCGCTCAGAACCGGCTCTTGCCGGCATGGACGCCTTAGGAAATCACCCACAGTGATGACTCACCCGTTTCTGTCAGGTTCCCTTAAGAACCTTCCCACCAAATCCACAAGTAAATTAAGCCTTAAACGGGGAGATGGAAAGAAATGAAGGTGAGAGTGAAAATCAATGAAATAGATTGAAATAAATTGAATAGATTAAGGTAGTGGAATAATTAAAAACATTCTTACAAAGGAAACTCCAGTCACAGCAGATTCCCGTAATGAATGCCATCAAATATTTATGGAGTCGTAGTAGCAACAGTGTGAGTTCTTTCAGGAAATTGAAAGGGAAGATACAGTTTTCAACTCTTCTCTGTGAAGCACAGAATTATGCTCTTACCCCAATCAAAGACATTTTACTCAAAAGAAACAGACCAATAGCATGCACACACAGTTATAACTGTTGCAAGTAAAATATATTAAAATTGATTATGCATGTATTTCAAAGATTTTTATTTGCAGTTGGTGGGCATGTGCACATGAGTGTATGTGCTCACAGAGGTCGGAGAGGGTGTTGGCGTCCCTGCAGCTGGAATTATAGGTGGCTGTGAGGAGCTCAACACAGGTGCTGGGAACCAAACTCATACCCTATACCACAGCCGTAAACACTACTAACTGCCGAGCAATCTCTCCAGCCATCTCTCCAGAATAACTTATTCTAGAGTTATAAAGACCACAAAAACCCTAGAAAAAAGATGGTAAATCTGCAAGATTTCTGATACTTAAATCCAAGACATCATACAAAAGTTTTTAAATATGTACCCACAAAGTTAAATATGTATGCCATAGGAGAGAGATGACAGATTCTTAGTAAGTCAGATATGGTCCAAAGGTCCATGCCTAGATATTCCTCCAGGTGAAATGAACACATCATAAACAGATCTGAATGCAAAGATTCAAAGCAGTTTTATAATTAGCCCCAATTAGAAACAGTGCAAATATCAACCAATAGGTTATGGGTAAAGAAACCGACAGTCATAGCTGTAACAGTAAGAAGAACTGCTGACTGCCGTGCCATGCTGTGGCGGAAGAGACGGGTCTTTCTGAATGAGAAGCCAAACACCAAAGCTATACACTTCACCCCACAAGTTACACTGAGTTTTAGAGAAGACACTTTGGTCTACAAAAGTTGGTTGTCTAAGAGACTGAAGTTTATCAGGCAGTTATATTTGTGTCTTCACTGGGTACATACGTGCGTGTGTGCACACACTGTCTTGGAACTGTGCTATTAAAATGGACACATTTGAGCTGGGGAGATACATCAGGCAGAACAGGGCTTGCTGCCCACGTATGGGACGTGAGTTTGATCCTCTACGACCTGTGTAAGAAGCAAGGCAGTGCATTCTTGTAAAGTGATCAGGAGGCAGAGAATGGAGATTCCTGGGTTCAGCTGTCACCCAACATAACCTGGAGGGTGAGCCTCAGGTCGATGAGAGACTCTGTCTCTGAAAGGAAAAAAAGTCAACCAAGGAGGAAGATGGATCTGGTGGAAAGACACCCAGCCAAAGCTGACCTGGAAGATGGATCTGGTGGAAAGACACCCAGCCAAGGCTGACCTGGAAGATGGATCTGGTGGAAAGACACCCAGCCAAGGCTGACCTGGAAGATGGATCTGGTGGAAAGACACCCAGCCAAGGCTGACCTTAGGCTTCCACACTCACATGCACACAGGTGCACACAAGCAGAAGAACGCATTAAAAATATATAACTTTAAAACATTCACTTGGCCAGTGGAAAATGGAAGATATTTTTTTTTACCAATGTTGACCTATAAAAACATGAAGTTTGTCAACAATTTTACCTAATTCTTCACAAATGAGGAAAGATACATTTTTACTGAACTGAAATCGAATTTTGGAAGTTCTTACCACAAGGAATATATGCCTCATAAGGCAAAGCCTGTGGAGAATGACCCAGGCAGTTCTTCCCCTTGGAAGTCATTGCTACAGGGATGCCATTTTGGGTAGACTATTTTAACTGGAAGAAAAAAATCTCTGGATGCTAATTTTATTATAAATTCTAGGGTCTCTTGCTTTTCAATCAGTTTTAATCAAGAGATATAGTCTATCTCTATTTACCTCAGAATAGCCTATATGGTAAATAGCACTCTTGAGCCAATTTTGGAAAGTAGTTTTTAAAAATGATAAAACTTTGAAGGAGAAACTACCCAGAGAAGAGGGAAAACAGACTATGACTCCAAGGTCTTAAATCTCAAATGTAGTTGCTCCAATACTGAGGGGACTTAAGAGAGCCTTCATCCAGCAGCTGATGGAAACAGAGGCAGAGGCCCACATCAGAGCACTGAACTGAGCTCCAAAAGTCCAGTTAAAGAGTGGGAGGAAGGAGAATATGAGCAAGGAGGTCAAGACCATGATGGAACCCACTGAAACAGTTTACCTGAGCTAATAGGAGCTCACCGACTCCAGCTGGACTGGGAAGGAACAAGCATTAGACCAAACTAGTCCCTCTGAATGTGGTTGACAGTTGCGTGGCTGGGGCAGACTGAGGGGCCACTGACAGTGGCACCAGCATTTATCCCTACTGCATGTACTGGATTTTTGGGATCCCATCTCTTTGTATGTATACCTTGCTCAGCCTGGATATACTAGGGAGGACCTTGGACCTTCCACAAGGCAATGTGCCTTCCCTCTCTGAGGGAACAAGAAAACCGCAATGCCTGATGAGGGCTGAAGGAACGTGAATTTGTAGCATTTCTGGAGTCACAGTCTGAGTGTGAACTGTTCTTCACAGGCCCATAGGGGGAAGGTTTGGTTCCCAGCTGTTGGTGGAGCTACTGGGAGGTTCTAGAATCTTTAGGAGATAGGGTCTGGTTGGAAGTAGGTCACCCGAGACTTGACTTTGCAGGTCACACCTGGTCCCCAATTTCTTCCTGGCTCTCTGCTCCCTGGTCACCAAACAATGAAGAACCTTCTCTGGCATGAACATCCCACCCTGCCTTGAGTGTCGGTGTGTGTATAGAATTATTCAGGACTGTCCATCTGATACCATGAACCAAACAGATCTTTCCACCCTCACGCTTCTCTTTGGTATTTTGGTATTTTTATATTTTTTCCTCTCCTTCTCTTTTCCTTTCTTCCTTCTCCTTCTTTTACTCTTTGAGTTGACGAACAGCATATTACTATGTTGTTGATCCCAAATTCCTGGGCAAAAAGGAATCCCTACCACTTCAGCCTCCCAGGAAGCTAGGAGTTCAGGTATACCCCACTGTACCTAACGTGAGATATATGCTGTTGTAAAATCACCAGATAAAATATATAGCCAGTTAAATTTAAAATTCAGATCATTTTGTTATAATTATTGTCCATGCAACGTGTGCTAATTGTCTGAAAACCAACATTAACTGGGTGTCCTAGATTCACTTCAGTTTCTATGATGATAAAATCCCCAAACCAAAAGGAATTTAGGTAATAAAGGAGTTTATTTCAGCTATGATTCCAGTTTATAGTGCGTTTTTGTGCAGAAGTCAAGGAAGAAATGTCAACAGCTAGTCTTGTCATGCCCACAGTCAAGCGCAGAAAACGATGAATGCACACCCATCTGACCCGCTTCCTCCCTTCCATGTAGTCCAGGACGCCCTGCCTAGGAAACAGAGCCACCCACACCGACCCACCAGGGCCAAGAATCACACTGGGTGTCCCAGTGTGCTATATTTCGAGATGGGGTCTACTGTGTAGTCTCCATCGGCCAGGAGCTCACTCTGTAGATCAGGCTGGCCTCTAGCCTAGAGATTCACCTTCCTCTGTCTCCTTAGCCCTGGAATTAAAGTGTCCACCACCACACCTGCTGCGTTTTTATTTGCTAATTGTTGATGTTTTATCTTGGCCCTTCAATGACTGATATAACTTAGTGAAATAATAGCCTGTAATCCATTAAGTTTAGTAAAATATACCCAGCATATTCTAGCGTTGAAAAGAGATTAATTGGCTAGGTAGGTTTCTTCCCCAGCTTTCAATTCAATTGTCAATGTTGCTTTCTGGGTAATATGTACTACTTATGTGTTGTATAGATGATGTGAGTAGCTGTGTCACAAGCCCCTCTTCCGTATGGAGAAACATCCAGCAGTCATCACTCTAGTGCAGACTGCAGTGTCTCTGGGTTGTATACAGTCCAGCTTCAGAGGGGGAAAATGGATTCCCTGAAAGAGGTTGATAGCAACTACATTTTCATCTTCCTTGGAAAAGTCCACAGGCACTTGGCTCTGACACTATCCTGTGGACACACAGACACACACACATGCACACACACAAACACACATACACGCACACACACACATACACACACGCACATGCACACGTACACACACGTGCATGCACACACAAACACACACACGCACACTCACACACACGTGCATGCACACACTCACACACATGCACATATGCATGCACACATACACGCATGCACACATACACCCGCACACGTGTACGTGCACACACACATGCATACACACGCGCATGCACACGTGCACACACACCACATTCTTTATTTCTTTTACAATCAAGTTCTGTGCTATTTTTATCTGAAAGATGAAATGGTAGGTTCCCTCCGGGCACGAAGACAGGCATTTGCTGGGACCCTGTCATTAGCGTCCCTGCTGTGCTGAGTGGCCCCAGCCTCACAGGGGTTTCCACCCTGTGAAACCTGATGGATGAGTTGACAGGCCCTTCCAGCCCCAGGCGGCTGCAGTGTGAGCTTGGGCCTGGAAACAATAAAAGTGCGATTTTCTGAGAGATTTACCTGCAGAAGAGCCAGGAACATAAACGTTCTTTCTGTTTTCCACCTTAAGCCTCTTCTCTCCTCCTAGTCTCCGGAGGGGGTGGGGGGGCTGTATCTTGTCAGGTTAATTGAGGGTGACATGAAATGTAATTGTAGCAGCCGCTGCTGGGTTGGCTGCAAGGGAGCAGCGAGCAGGTGGAAGCCTCACATTGGGAAGGGCAGAGGCGAAGACTGCAGGGTTCGGAGCTGTCAGCTGTTTGCTGTTGAACATCGGGCAAGCGTCCAGGCGACATCTGACAAGGGACAGATCTGCGTCCAACAGGGTCTGAGAATCTGCAGAATAATCTCCTTGATTCCCTGAGTTCAGGTCAGAAACTACAGTTCGTCTTGAGCACAGCCCAGCATGGCTCTCAAAGGGCTACTCCTAAAACTGGGTGTTACCATGTCACAGAGCAGGAAGGAAGTGTATACTGTACCAAGCGCCTTCACAGAGCTTAAAGAAAGAGGATGGAGGGGCCTCCAGTATCTTAGCTTTCCAAACTGGTGTGGAGCAGCCATCAGTGGGCCCAGGCTGAAGAGTGCATCCCATCCCTGGTATACTAGATACTGTATCATTTCATACACCCAGAACCATCCTTCCTGCCCAGCCTTGTCATGTCTTCTTGGCTAATCTGGCAATCTTACAATAATTTGCTTGCAAGTTCATCCTATTACCCATAATTCTTCCAAATGTTGAATCAACATGAATTCAACTCTATTAATAGCCCCAGACAATAGAGTCAGATAGCACTGCAGAGTGGACTCCAGCCTCCTTATAAAAAGCAATTGTATTTTTTCTGGGTTGAAAATTTTAATGTAATGTATATGATGCCATGCTATGATGAGAAGCTGGCTATAACTTCCTGCCTGCAGGCAAGACTGTCACCACAAAAGAAGGTTGCTGTCCCTCTCTCAGAAGTTATAAGGCTTGATTAAGCTCACAGTCAACAATAGTAGGAAAGACAACCGCAACAAAAACATGGGGAAGAAGATAGAAGAAGAAAAAGAATTTGTCTAGAACTTCAGGGGACAGGGAGACTCCTGAGTCTGAGGAAACAGATGTTTGACCCTGGCCTTCTGAAGTCAAGGGTCTGTACTAGTTGACACTTAAATATCTTCAATTTTTTAGTTCTTCCCAAAGGCTCAGGAGGTAAAAGGACGCAGGAAGAAAGGTACACAGATGCCAGGGGAAACACTCAGGGTACTGTAGCCATCACAACCCCAGCAAGCCCGGTGGCTAAACCATAGAGTGGCAAGCAGTGTCACCTTGGGTGCAAGACTAAAAAAAAACAGAACACACCTGGCTTAGGATGAGGGTAGAAGTCAAAGACATCACCACTTCCCGATTCAAACTGGAACATTCTCCAACATTCTCCATGGAGCTCAGACCCACACCTTGGCCTAGTTATTGGTCTCCAGGGAACAAAGTATTAAACAGCATCTACTTGACTGGTTTGAAACAATGAGAAATCCATCTGGGGCATTTTTCTCAGCCAGCAAGAAATGCGAGAACAAGATGGCCACCAGGCAGAAGAGAACAGACTTCAGGGGTCCTGGCTATGTGTCAAGAGCTAAGTAAACTCATGAACCTCGGCCAGATGTTGCCAGGTCTTTCCAGAAAGAATCTCCAATTGCGCTGGCTCAGCTTCCCGTCTCTGCCTAGCTTTCCTCCAGGCATTCGCTGGTACCCAAGGTGCTTTGTGGACTGATCACCCCTTTAAATGACTTTCAGGGGGTGACTTTCTGTTCCAAGGATGAGAGAACCTGTCCATGAGTTACATCTAGCTTTACAATCGTCACTAATCCCTTTGCTTTCCAGCCCTCCGCCAATCATTGTACCTCATCTGTGGACTCCATTAATGAGCCATTGGCTCCCTCTTCCAGATCACTGTAGAGATGTCAGATTGTGTCCGGACCCAGCACCAGCTCATGCGGCACGCTGTTGGCTGCCCCAGCAGGAGGCACCTATCACTCATTCTCTTGCATGTGTGTTGAGGAATATTTGTGTACACTGTGAAGAGATGTCTTTGCCAAGGTGCCTTCTGATTGGTTTAATAAAGAGCTGAATGGCCAATAGCTAGGCAGGAGAGGATAGGTAGAATCTCTAGAGAGAGAGAGGTAGAGGAGGAGGAATCTAGGTGCACAAATTATGCCAGGGAGACACTGAAGGGCTTGGATATACAGTACAAAGTAGAGGTAACTGAGCCATGAGGCAGAGCATGAATGAATAAAATCGGGTTAATTTAAGTTATAAGAGCTAGTGGGACAAGCCTAAAGTAAGGCCAAGCTTTCATAATTAATAACAAGTCTCTGTGATGTTATTTGGGGGCCAGTGATCCAAAGATAGTCGAACAAGAAAGCTTGCTACATATGTGCCTTCATCATCCCAAACCAATTTTAAACTATTTTGCCAGAGACAGTTCTGAGGGTTTTGTTATCAATACATTCCCCTGTGATGTCTAATGATCACAGAATCAGCACAGAAAGCCTTAAGATGCAGCATAGCCTATGAAGCCATGAAATCACAGCCTCCACTGAGAAAATAATGCAATCTCACCCACCCTTTGGTGTGTGTGTGTGTGTGTGTGTGCGTGCGTGTGTGTGTGTGTGTGCGTGTGTGTGTGTGTGCGTGTGTGTACAATATATGGGAGTTTCTGTGCATATGGAGGTCAGAGGTCAATGCTGAGTGTCTTCTTTAATCACGCCGCACCTTCATTTTTGAGACAAGGTCTCTCGTTTTGAACCTAGGACTCTCCTGGTTTAGCTGGACTGGCCAGTAAACCACAGGGAAGTCCTTTCTCTGCCTCCTTAGTGTGGGGATTACAAGAGCAGACCACCCCTCCAAGCTTCTATGCTGAACACTGGAAGTCTCAACTCAAGTCCTCAGGGTTACATAGAAAGCAGTTTGCTCACTGAGCCATCATCTCCCAAGCTTTCTCATCCATTTTTGTCAGTGGAAAAATCGAAGGATAGCAATGTTCTGTTGGAATCCCATCCTTGCAATGTCTCCAGCATCCCACTTGTCTTTTGATGTGTCTTTCTTGTCTGCCTGATGTGGGGCACATCTGTAGCCCAAGTGCTAAACAAGAAGAAGCAGGTATGGATACCTAAGCTTTTTGGCCATCCAGTCTGGCCTAACCAGTGAATTCTGGGTGTGATGAAAGATTCCACCTCTCAAACAAGGTAGATTTATCTAGATAGTCCTCTGGCTTTCACAAGCACACACACACACACACACACACACACACACACACACATATATATATCATATATATATATGAGCTGGACCTGGTAGTGAATGTCTGGAGTTCAGGGCTGACCTGGACTACATACTGAGTCTGAGGCATGTCTGGGCCAGAGACCTCTTGGAAACAAATAATAGCAAAAGGCCCAAGAAAGAATCAGTTGAGCCTATCTAAGGAGTTCTGGTGTTAGTGCCCATTCTAGTTCAAGACTGGAGCATAATGACACAGCAGATTCTACTTCCTTCCGCCGAGAGTGATCTGGGGGGACATCAAGCTACACACTCTTGCGGCACTGACGTGATGCCTAGGAGATCTGTAGACAAACAGCCGTGTTCTCCTGTGTTGGCGGTAGTTGATAAATCCAGACAATAGTAATATATAAAACTTTAATAGAAAATTCCAACTCACGAATCCAAAGTTCCCGCGCAGCACAGGAAACCGGAAACAAGGGAGGAAGCGCAGAGAGCTTGCAGCTTCTGCGCTCTCCATTTATCAGTAGAAACTTTGCCCCAGGCAACCCCGCCCAAAATGGGCGGGGCCTATCACTACATCTCCCCCTTTTTGTCTAAATAAGACAGAACTAAACCAAATATAACTATAAACAATAATAACAAATAATGAATATAACAAACAATATTGAGAACAAAAGTTTTACCAGACATTCTATCTAAAGGAGTCTAAATAATGTAGCAAGTAATTACAATTATATAATCTTCAACTCCGTCAAAGATCTGAGAAGGGAATAAATATTACTTAACAAATGAGAGATATCCAAAATGTGCCATAAATGACAGAGACAACTGACTACCTGGGCAATCACCCAAATTCTCATTCGCAATGTTGAGTCAACCAACTTTGGCTAAGGCCTAATATAACTGACATACCAATATCAAATGCAAGGAACTTTCTTAGAATTATCCTACCCTGTCTTGGCAAGATAAGACAATCCTGTTTCATATCTTTGTCAGTAGATGAGGTATGGGCTTTTCTTAACCCAAAAGGCCAGTTCTGCCAAGAAGACAAGCTCCCAGTGGAGTGTCTTGGTGCTCAACTTTCTCTCGGGAGTAGAGTGGTGTTGCCAGGAGTAATTGTGTCTCGTCGGCACAGAATTCTAGGTTAGATTAAAGGCCATTTTCTACAGCTCTTTAAAGAGGCTGAAGATTATACTATCTATACTAAATATAATCTCTCTGTAACTAGGAAACCTGAATAACCTAAGAATAAACATGACAAACATATAATTCTCAATACCTATCTAACTTGAAGACTAAGAGAATAAACAACGGTGCAATATATGAAGACAGTGATCTTCATCTGTAAACAATGTCATTACATATCAAATGTAAACAATGTTCATCTGTAAACAATGTCATTACATATCAAATGTAAACAATGTTCTTACATAAATAGTATCAGAGGTACAAATGTACATTGTGATATGGTAGATGTATCAATACAATATAAGCATACTCTTATACAAAATTAGAGGTAGGAACACTCACATACAATATTCAATATATCAATATACAGGAAACAGTACCAATACAATTTTCTAACAACAGTAACTCACAAATACCAATCATCCTATCAAACCAGTTAATCCCCTTCTTCTTTTTTTTTTTTTTTTAACATACCCCTAAATCCATAAAACATCTCCCCATCCCCTCAACCCCAAACCAACCATTAAAAGATGGCCCTAACCCTGAGGGCAATTCTGTTGGGAGAGGGGACGTCGTCCTCCAAGATTGCTTCAAGCTGACATGGGGGCGACGTTCTTCTTAGGGGCTCCTGTGAAAGCAAATGATGGTAAAATTCCCAAATTAACCTTTGATCCAAAAAAATTGTAACTAGTCTCTGTGCGTTTTGAGAAGGTCTGGCCAGAGTGTTATCAAAAATGTGCACCATTCGAAATTGTCTCGTGCAGTTGGTACCAAAAAACAAGTCTAATATTAGCGCTTAAAAAAAAAGAAGAAAGCAAAAAAATAATAATAATCATGACGTCATAAAAACCAGATTGAGTTGATGTTGTGGGGCCCCATCTTCATCCTATAAACTTCAAAGATTACTGTAGGAGAATTTGTTGCTTGTTATGGGAAATTTAAACATTGACAACAAGGACACATACTGACATATAAAGAAAGACACAGATATGAGGAAAAGCAAAGAAAGTTCATCAAGTATACAATTATTCTTATTCTGTCCCATTTCATGGCTCCTGATTTGAGACAGAAACTCTGAGATATCTCTTATTAACAGGCTTGGAATTGAAGAGGGACTGAGCCATAGACCAACTCCAAAACCAGCTCTACATATTCATAAAGAAGTGTTCGATAAAACATATAAATATATATATAAAATCAATACTTACTGATCCTTAGTGGGTTGTAACTATTTTCCATCCATCAATAATTAAATATTCAGGGTCTCTTTAATTCTTTGAAGACCAATATTTTCCTGTGGAGATAAGAAAAGAACCCTGCCCCCAACCTATTTGCATTTCTTACCATCAGTATGTTCGCCATCTTTGTGAATGAATCGTTATTTATCTTTTCCAAATGGCTTCTCTTCTTCATACCGAACCTTTATTAGTTTTGACGGTATCCATAATTTTTCCTCACCTGTGGAGATAAGAGCAAAACCCCTTCCCCAACGCAGCACATCTCCTGGCTTCCATTGTGAGGTCAGTACATCCTTGTAATAAACTGGTTGATTTAGTTCAGTAGACTTTTCCATTATCCAATGTCTTTCTGCAGCCGTTGTTCCCTTCTCGTTAGCGTTAAGAAAATTCAAGGTTAACAAAGCATTATGTAACCTATTTCTAGGGGTGTTTTCCACCCCTTTCTGTTTGTTCAACATATCCTTTATAGTTCTATTTGATCTTTCTATGACTGCTTGGCCTGTAGGATTGTATGGTATACCAGTAACATGCTTGATATTGTAATAGTCAAAAAACCGTTTCATTTTCCTAGAGACATAAGCAGGACCATTATCTGTCTTTATTTGTGTAGGTATACCCATGATAGCCATGACTTCTAATAAATGAGTGATTACTGAATCAGCTTTTTCTGAACTTAAAGCAGTTGCCCACTGAAAGCCTGAATAAGTGTCAATGGTGTGATGAACATATTTCAATTTGCCAAATTCTGTAAAGTGGAACACATCCATCTGCCAGATTTCATTCCTATGGGTGCCCTTTGGATTAGCCCCTGCAGGCAGTGGCGTTTGGTTATAGAAAGAGCAAGTAGGGCATTTCTTTACAATCTCCTTAGCTTGTTGCCATGTAATAGAAAACTCTTTCTTCAAACCTTTGCTATTAACATGATGTTTTTTATGAAATTCAGAGGCTTGAAGCACACTACCAATCAATAATTGATCAATATCTGCATTACCTTGTGCTAGAGGACCTGGCAGACCCGTATGGGATCGGATGTGTGTTATGTACATAGGGCAAAGCCTGTTCCTGATCAATTCTTGAACCTGGATAAACAATGAGGTTAGTTCTGTATCATCAGGTATAAATTCAGCAGTTTCAATATGTAAAATAACTCTTTCTGCATATTGTGAATCAGTAACTATATTAATAGGCTCTTTAAAATCCCTTAGCACCATAAGAATGGCATATAATTCTGCCTTCTGAACAGAATCATAAGGACTTTGTTCCACCTTACCCAAGTCTTCTGATTTGTAACCTGCTTTCCCTGTTTTATTGGCATCAGTATAGAATGTACGGGCTCCAGTTATTGGAGCATCACGGACGATTCGAGGAAGGATCCAAGAAGTTCTTTTTATGAAGTTAAGCCTCTTGCTTTTTGGATAGTTGTTATTAATGTCTCCCAAAAAATTAGCACAAGCTCTTTGCCATGGTTCATTATCTTCCCATAATTTCTTTAGTTCCTCAGCGGTGAAAGGCACTATAATTTCTGCCGGGTCTATGCCTGTTAGCTGACGAAGTCTCAGCTTGCCTTTTATAATCAACTCAGAGACTTTTTCCACATAAGTTTTCAGTTTCTTACTTGGTTTATGTGGTAAAAAGATCCATTCCAGGATAATATCATCTCTTTGCATTAAAATTCCTGTAGGAGAAATTTTTGATGGTAATATGACGAGAATACAATCGAGCTCTGGATTCACCCTGTCCACATGTGCCTGTTGTAATTTTTCCTCAATCATCGTCAGTTCCTTTTCTGCTTCAGCTGTTAATTCTCTGGGACTGTTTAAATCTTTATCACCTTCCAAGGTTTTGTTCAAATGAATTATTAGATCAGGTGTTATCCCAATAGCTGGTCGTAGACTGGAAATGTCTCCTAACAGTCTTTGGAAGTCATTAAGAGTCCGTAGGCGATCTCTCCTAATTTGTGCCTTTTGTGTCTTAATTTTTTGCAAACCTATTTTATAACCTAAATAATTGACAGAATCTCCCTTCTGTATCTTTTCAGGAGCAATTTGCAATCCCCATTTAGGTAAAAGTATCTTTATTTCTTCAAACAGTCTGTTCAAGGTATCCATGTTTGGATCGGATAACAAGATGTCGTCCATGTAATGGTATACAATAGAGCTGGGAAATTTCTTGCGTATTATTTGCAATGGTTGATTCACAAAATATTGGCACAAGGAGGGGCTATTTAACATACCCTGGGGGAGGACGGTCCAGTGGTACCTCCTGGAAGGTTGAGAATTGTTGTAAGTAGGCACTGTGAAGGCAAATTTTTCTCTATCTTCTTTTTGTAAAGGTATAGTGAAAAAACAATCCTTTAAATCAATAACTATAAGAGGCCATCCTTTCGGTAATAAAGAGGGCAAAGGGATTCCAGATTGTAGAGGGCCCATAGGTTGAATAACCTTGTTGATAGCTCTGAGATCTGTCACCATTCTCCATTTACCTGATTTTTTCTTAACCACAAATACAGGAGAATTCCAAGGGCTGGTAGATTCTTCTATATGTCCAGCATCTAATTGCTCTTGTACCAGCTGTTCTAAAGCCTGTAACTTTTCCTCAGCTAGAGGCCATTGCTTCGTCCATATTGGTTTCTCAGTCAACCATTTTAGAGGCAAAGCTGTTGGTATTTCTGAAGGGACTTCAATTGCTTGTTCTTGTATGGCCTGAATGGCCGGTTTTTTCCATTTGTAATGTCTTTTAATATTATTTTCAGAAATATAGGCTCTAGAAGTAGCGGGAATGTTAATTTGGGTATTCCATTGTTGTAATAGGTCACGACCCCATAAATTCATTGCAATATTGGCTACATATGGCCTTAATTTTCCTATTTGTCCCTCAGGCCCTATACATTCAACCCATCTCGTGCTCTGTCTCACTCGAGATAGAGTTCCAATTCCCAGGAGCTGAACATTTACATTCTGTAGAGGCCAATACGGATGCCAAGATTCTGGGGTAATAATACTTACATCAGCACCTGTGTCCAGCAGGCCAGTAATAAAAACGCCATTTACACATACTCTCAGCTTAGGTCTTTGATCATTTATAGAAGTTTGCCAAAACACACGTAACTCATCTTTCTGATCATTATTGTTTGTAACAGTAGGCATGGGGTTTCCTAATTGTCCTGACAAGGCATGTTCTCTGCAGAAACTGGAAATGACTGAATCATGTTTGCCATGGGGGCCTGTGAGGCCCCCCCTCTCACGTTTCCCGTCTGTATTAGGTTACCTTGTCTATCCCTCGTAGATCTGCATTCGTTCGTCCAATGTCTGCCCTTTCCACACCTTCTACATAAACCTGAAGGCTGAGTCCTCCTATTTCTGTTATTTCTAGAAGATGCATTATTATTATTTCTGAAAATCCGTTGTTTACAATTCCTTTTCATATGACCCATTTTGCCACAATTAAAACATTTGGTATTCTGGTGTCTCCTTTTACCATTGGAAATTGCTTCTTCTACCCATGCTTCAGTGCCATAATCATATGTTTCAACATCCAGTGTATGTAAGACCCATTCTTCCAAGGGTGCTGATCTGAGCTTCAAAGGCCCCAAAATCTTTTTGCATTCCACGTTTGAATTTTCATAAGCCAAAGACTCAATCAAAACGCGTCTTGCGTCTGGGTCAGGTATCCCTATTTGCACAGCCTTAGTAAGTCTTTGTAAAAAATCACTAAAGGGTTCTCTCTGACCTTGTTTAATGGTGACAAATGATTCCATTTTCTGTCCTGGGTCTTGTACCCTGTCCCAAGCACTTAAGGCTGCTGTAGTGCACAGGAAGAGTGTGTTTTCATCCAAATTAGCTTGTTCTTGAGGGTCAGAAAAGAGTCCTTCACCTAGAATTTTATCTATGGAAATGTCATTTCCCTTTGCCTTTTCTAGCTGTTCTAAACGTTTAGCCTCTTGCCTGAATAAGCATTTCCATTTTAACTGCGGCCCACTTTCAAGGACTGCAGAACTCAGCTGTAGCCAGTCTGAAGGGGTGGCTCTGCTTATCGATGCCCAAGATTTTAACATCTCTTTAACAAAGGAGGCATGCATCCCAAAAGACATGATAGCCTGTTTAATTTCCTTGAGATCATTCATACGGACAGGCTCCCATGTATCTTCCTTGATGATCCTAGGGTTTTTGGAACCAATCACCTTCTCTGTGGTTATTACCGGAAAAGCAGCTGTAGGTATAGTTTTGTAGAAATTGTCCCGGAAGGATTTACCCACAGGTGTAGTTAAAGTTTGCCTTTCTACTGTATGTTCTTCTTCATCAGAATTTAGAAATTCCTCAATCTTTTCGATTCTATTCACCATTGCCTTCTGCAATGTATGTATCTCCTGTCCAGAATTATGTTCTAAAGCCTTCATTGAGGATTCTAAAGTATGAAGTTTGTCCATTAGAGATAAGTTCTCATCTTTGGACATAATTTTTATGGCATAAACCGTGCCTTCTTGTATTGACAATCTTTCCGCCAGTCTGTCATAAGTTTTAGACAAAATTCGATTGTCACATTCAACAGTTTTGATTTTCTCAGTTAATGTTTCAATCCCTTCAGAAAGTGACTGTTGGAATTTACGATTCAAATCAGCTGACCCTTCTTCCATATTAATGAATTTCTCCTTAAAATCAGCCTGAACCTTTTCTAAATTTGTCAACAGAGTCTTGTTAAAGAAAGATCTGTTCTCTTCCTGTAGAACTTTAAGCTGATTCTTGAGAAGATCATTGTCATGCTTAATAGTTTTTAGACATTCAACCTCTGCCTTAAGAATCCTGGATTCGTCTCTTAAAGATTCCATCATAGTTTTGTTGTAAAACCAGCTAAAACCAAGGAAAACTACTACTCCCAGAAATATCCATAGATGTGGGATGTTAGACACCTCTTGTAAGATTTCCCACATGGCACATTCAAAAAGGTTGTTAAAGTTCTGAACTGTGATATTCTCAGACATTTTTTTTTTATAAGAAAAAATTTTTTTTACCTGCAATGACTGGTTCCTGCCAGTGGTGGCGGAAGAGTCTACTTGAGTCCTCGTGGAGAGGCTGTAAGAAAGAACTCAAAACCAAAATTTATTGTTCTGCCTGAGGAGTTGCGGGAGGGGTCACCTTGAATCAAACCAACTCTGCCGCTGTGGCGGTTTGTGTTGCAAACCGCAGGCAGGCAGGCAGGAAGGGGTTAAAAGGCTGTGAGCCTGAGAGCACTAGCAGCGAGTGGGCGAGCGGGCGAGCGGGGCCCCGTGGGGGAGGGAGGAGACTGCAGGGGCTACCGTCGCTCCGGGAGAGCGTCAAGGCTGGTCGGCGGCAGCTCTGGGGGCGGCGAACAAGACCGAGCGACCCTGACCGGAGCGCGCTGGGAGAGGCTGTCTCTGCCTCCTTCAGCAAATCCTACCGGCGTGCGCCACCACAACCGGCGATTGCTCTGGCGAGCGGGTGCCGGGTGCAAGCCAAGGACACAGTGCCGGCGCGGGCTGGAGTCCTGCCTGTGCAATCCTCGGTGCTCTTAGCGAGAGAGTGGCCGCACAGGCGGGGCTGAATGGGAAAAGCACACCCGGGGAGAGGGCTAGCAGGCGCGGCTAGCTCAGTGGGGGGAGGCAGGTAGCCGACTGCTGCAGACAGCTTTGGGAGCGGCGAGCTACCTGCAGAGGCGTGGGCAGATATGCCCCACGTGGGAGCGCCAAGTGTTGGCGGTAGTTGATAAATCCAGACAATAGTAATACATAAAACTTTAATAGAAAATTCCAACTCACGAATCCAAAGTTCCCGCGCAGCACAGGAAACCGGAAACAAGGGAGGAAGCGCAGAGAGCTTGCAGCTTCTGCGCTCTCCATTTATCAGTAGAAACTTTGCCCCAGGCAACCCCGCCCAAAATGGGCGGGGCCTATCACTACACTCCTGGCTCTGGGCAAACCGAGGCTCACACGGTGAAGTAAGTGCAGACCTTCTGGTGTTTGTCTCTCTCTCACCACATCAGAATAAAAAGCTAGATATTCAAAAGATTGCCGCATACCTTGGCTCATGTGGGAAACTGAAACACAATAGAGTATGATTGCTTTGTGAAAACTAGAAATGTATTGTTTACAGTTCTGGAGGCCGAGAAGACCAGGAGGAAGGTGCATCTGAGTCAATGTGTGGAGAGGCTCACTCTCTGCTTCCAAATGGTGCCTCCTAGAGAAGCACCCATGTGGTGGTGGCGGTGGGGGCAGGGGTGGTGACGGGCTCCTTCAGTCCTTCATAAGGGCTCTCTCCAGCCCATGGGGGTGCAGGCTTCATGACCCGGTCAACTTTCAACATATTGGTTTTGGAGGGACACAAGTAGGAAGACCATAGCACTAAAAAAAAAAATAAAGGAAGGAAGGAAGGAAGGAAGGAAGGAAGGAAGGAAGGAAGGAAG
>JABTXL010004573.1:1121823-1147079 GCA_025134845.1 Neodon shergylaensis | reverse complement strand
TGTGTGTGTGCTTATGTGTGTGTCTATGCTGTGTGTGTGCTTATGTGTGTGCTTGTGTGTGTGTCTATGCTGTGTGTGTGCTTGTGTGTGTGTGTGTGCTTGTGTGTTTGTGCTCAGGGGAGCTGGAGGACAGCCTTGGGTGTCATTCCTCAAGCTCCAGCCACTTTTTGTTTCTCAAGACAGGGTCTCTCATTGGCTTAGAACTTACCAAGTAAGCTAGGCTGGCCAGCAAGGGAGACCCGGAGATTCACTCTCTCCTCCTCCACAGCACTGGGGTTAGATGCTTCTCATTGTAAATCTGGATTCTGGGGATCGAACTCATGTCATTGAGTTTGCAAAGCAAGCACATTCCAGCTCTCCCCAAACTGATATTTTATCCACTGAAGTTAGGTTACCACCCACATGAGTTTCCCATGTATGTGAGGTAGTTTCCTTACCCAAGAACCGAGATGGGGGGAGTCATTGGCTGTGGGCTGAAGTCATTTTCTCTGCTATTCTTGGAGGAAGACGAGTTTCCCAGCTGTCTTTTGAAAAGAGGAGAGTGGATTGACATTAAAAAATGAGAGCTTGGCAAGGACATGATTTCAATGGTTATTTGTGGTCTATAATTGAAATGGACTTTGTCATACTGGGACCCCCTCAAAGCCTGCCTAGTGACAGCAAGCGCCCTTTTAAACGGGGTGAAAAAAATAAGCGTATGGGAAAATTGCTCTGTGGGTCAACTGAGCAGCTGACTCCAGCCCCCTTTAGCTTCCCCTGTAACATGTTTTAAGTGCACTTGGGAGTTCAGAGCAGGGCCTGTGGACATGTCGAGGACTTCTGAAGCTTCTCCTTTCTCAGGCTAAGAGGAGCTTTCAGCCTAGGATCTAAAGACACTCTGGAGTTGGGCACAAGGTGAAGGAACACAGCTTCAGCAGGCCCTCGAGCAGGCAGATTCAGCATCCTTTCTCAGCCACTTCTGGGACTCCCTCGCCCTGAGCCCTGCCTCAAAGTCTCAGAGATGCTCCCAAGAGAGATACCTGGAGGTGAGCAGGGAAACTGGAACTTTTCATCGCTGGCCCAAAGAGTTCAGATCTGTGTGACCAAGATTAGTTGAAGCAAAGTATCCCACTGGCTTAAGAGACAGCCTTTGGCTATAACAGATCTTGAGAAACAAAATCCCAAGTCAGTTCATCAAAGCCGAAGTCCAGTGGGAGATGCCCTGATTTAAAACATCAAGGAAGTTCTGAGGAATCAGATCTTTTCATCCTCAGCCAGTAAGAGAGTAAATTAGAACAACCATCCTGAAAAAGTGAATCAAAATTTAATTGTGCTTAGCATTTGGTTAAGCAGTCTCTCCTCTGGGAACTTGTCTAAGGAGAAGAGTCGGGGAGCCTGCAAGGATTGATGCATGGAAGTGTTTGTTGCTACGCTGGCCCTAAAGGCAAGGTGAATGCTTTCTTTGGGTTAACAATTACGGTACATGGTGAGAAGAAATGTTATGGCCATTGAAAATGAATGACGTGGTTGCACAAGTTTGCATTCCCACCAGCAATACATGAGTGTACCCCTTCTTCCACAGCCTCTCCAGCAAAGGCTATCATTGGTGTTTTTGATTTTAGCCATTCTGACAGGTGTAAGATGATATCTCAAAGTTGTTTTGATTTGCATTTCCCTGATCGCTAAGGAAGTTGAGCATGACTTTAAGTGTCTTTTGGCCATTTTAACTACTTCTGTTGAGAATTCTCTGTTCAGCTCAGTGCCCCATTTTATAATTGGGTTGATTAGCATTTTACAGTCTAGTTTCTTGAGTTCTTTATATATTTTGAAGATCAGACCTTTGTCAGTTGCGGGGTTGGTGAAGATCTTATCCCAGTCAGTGGGTTGCCTTTTTGTCTTAGTGACAGTGTCCTTTGCTTTACAGAAGCTTCTCAGTTTCAGGAGGTCCCATTTACTCAGGAAATTCGGGATCAACCTACCCCTGGACCCAGCAATACCACTCTTGGGAATATACCCAAGAGATGCCCTATCATACAACAAAAGTATATGCTCAACTATGTTCATAGCAGCATTGTTTGTAATAGCCAGAACCTGGAAACAACCTAGATGCCCTTCAATGGAAGAAAGGATGAAGAAAGTATGGAATATATACATATTAGAGTACTACTCAGCAGTAAAAAACAATGACTTCTTGAATTTTGCATGCAAATGGACAGAAATAGAAAACACTATCCTGAGTGAGGTAAGCCAGACCCAAAAAGAGGAACATGGAATGTACTCACTCATAATTGGTTTCTAGCCATAAATAAAGGACATTGAGCCTATAATTAGTGATCCTAGAGAAGCTAAATAAGAAGGTGAACCCAAAGAAAAACATATAGGCATCCTCCTGGATATTAACCTTCATCAGTCGATGAAAGGAGACAGAGACAGAGACCCACATTGGAGCACCGGACTGAAATCCCAAGGTCCAAATCAGGAGCAGAAGGAGAGAGAGCACGAGCAAGGAACTCAGGACTGCGAGGGGTGCACCCACACACTGAGACAATGGGGATGTTCTATCGGGAACTCACTAAGGCCAGCTGGCCCGGGTCTGAAAAAAGCATGGGATAAAACCGGACTCTCCGAACATAGCAAACAATGAGGACTACTGAGAACCCAAGAACAATGGCAATGGGTTTTTGATCCTACTGCACGTACTGGCTTTGTGGGAGCCTAGGCAGTTTGGATGCTCACCTAACTAGACCTGGAAGGAGGTGGGTGGTCCTTGGACTTCCCACAGGGCAGGGAACCCTGATACCTCTTCAGGCTGATGAGGGAGGGGGACTTGATTGGGGGATGGGGAGGGAAATGGGAGGCAGTGGCGGGGAGGAGGCAGAAACCTTAAATAAATAAATAAAAAATAAAAGAAAATGAATGGCGTGGGCTGGGGAGAAGGCACAGTGAGTCCACTGCTAGCCTTGCGAGCATGAGGACCCGAGTGTGGAGCCCCAGCACCGACGTACAAGCCTGTGAGCAAGAGAGGTATAAACGCAAGCGAATCCCTGGGACTCTCTGATCAGACAGCACGGCTAGAACGGTGAACTCCAGGTTAAGTGAAAGACCTTGTCTCAAAACCTTAGAGTAAGAGGGGAAGACAACTGAGGTTGATGGCTGATATAGAGTCACATAGGTGAGTCTCTCTCTCTCTCTCTCTCTCTCTCTCTCTCTCTCTCTCTCTCTCTCACACACACACACACACACACACTCTCTCTCTCTCTCTCGAGTCACATAGAGGGATTTATTACCAACACTGAAGAACTTAGGTGTAAGCAGAGAGTCTCTGTCAGATCCTGGATCTTGACATTCACAAGACAAACGGGAAGAAATGAAACTCACACAAGCTGGAGAGAATCCTATGTGTATTCTTGGTAAGAAAGGTGCCCCACGGAAGCTTGGCCCTTTGGCCTCGGGCCACGTGCACACATCTATGTCTGGAGGATCTAGGGCATCTGTCTCTGGCCGACAAGGCACATTAGCAGGTCTGCGACTATGTCTGCCAGTTCTCAAATGGCAGATAATTCCCATCCTCCTTGGGATCCACCCTAAGCATGAATACAAGAGGAGAATTTTGAAAATCTAGTTCATACTCTCCAAGGGGACACAAGGCCACGTTGTTACAGAGGCCTAGCTGGGGTTCATCACAGGTGAGACCTCTTGCAGTCTGCCTGCAAATAGGACTATGGTTTGAGAGACCCACGTCCCAGCCCTTGATTATCTAAAGGACTTCATGTGGATTTATTAACTATTTTTATTAATTAATTAATTAATTTTTACATAAAGTTCATACTAAACATGAAGAAATGAAATACAAAAGGTTTAAGAGGCCACCAAGGGCACACACAGCTGACCCTGTGAGTACAACTCACATGAACATTGCTTGGCTTGCTATAGAGCTGTGAACTGGCACCTGCCATGAAAACCCTGAACCACTGAAAATACTTTGAAAAAAAATATAATATCTTATTCTATTTACTAAAGAAAGGATGGCGTCAAAAAAAAGAAAAGAAAAAGAAACTAAAGCAAGGTTTCCAGGACAGAGTTGGGTTAAAACATACATTTCAGGGGCAAGATCATAATCCCTCTACAAGTCCAGAAGGAATGCCTGTCAAGTGTTTTATTTAATGCACTAATGAGACCAGTAATAAAGCTAAACCAGATCAAATGAGAAATTACTTAAGAACGTTTATATTCTCTGCTGGACAAATTTGTCACCACCATGGACTCGAAGGTGTAGCACGAAATATGTTGGTCTTAATAATGAAAACTCACAGTCAGATATTAGGGGGTAAAAGCTGCGATCAGAGAAGCAGAGCAGCCAGCCAGGAGAGTTCTCACCTCTACCAATGCTCAGACTGCACGGAGCTCCTGTTTCCTCCTGCCTTATATTCGTCTCTCTGTCCAGCCTTATCACTCCTGTCTCCGCCTCCCTAGTGCTGGGATTAAAGGTGTGGGATCCCAAGTGCTGGGATCACCTTTGTGTGAACTCTGTTTCTCTTTTAAGTAGATTCAATCTTGAATAGCTCAGGGTGGCCTTGAACTCACAGAGATCCACCTGCCTCTGTCTCCCCGAGTCCTGGGATTAAAGGTGTGCACCACCACTCCCTGGCCTCTAGTGGCTTAGCTCTGTGCTCTGATCTTCAGGCAAGCTTTTTTGTTAAAACAAAATATCACTATAGGAAGGAATCAATGGGTTTGCAATGGGAAGGAAACACTTTCCAATCAGTTTCGATTGGCGACTTGTAACATGTCTTTGTCAAATGATCATTATCTCTCAGAGGGATTCTGATAACTTTTGACACAGATCTGAGCCAAATTCGTTGATTTTCTTGTTCAACTTATTTAGCAAATTAAATAAAGTTTCTTTATAAGGGTCATTCATTAAATGTCCTAGTTACTTAAAACCATACAGCACCTGCCAAGTTCTCATCTACTCTAAGTGTCTATGACTATGAAGATGAGAAGGTGAATGTTTTTAACAATGAAGTTTTATCATGAGAAATTATTATAACCGAGTAAGGAAAAGAAACCAATGGTGGTCCAGCAGTTCAGAGCCCTCTCTGAACAATCCACAAGGATGGAAGGTTGGATCCCTGTAAGTCCAGCTCCATGGTATCAACTGCCCTCCTCTTGACCCCTGCACGTATGAGTACATACACTCACATACATAACACATGCAAAAGTCAGTAAATAGACTCTTTTAAAAGAAATAGTAAAGAATTAAGTTAAAAATTGAGAAAGGGAAAATAGAAAGACCATGATATAGAAAAAGACACACAGGTTAAGCTTAGAAATCATGTAGGTCGCTCTGACCTGTGACACTACAGATGTGTTTTTCTGCTTCAAGAGACTTCTGAGCTTCCAGCTCTACCCTTGTAACTGATCTGGCAAAGTACAGCTTCTGGATTAGGGTCAGTAGGAAAGCAAATATCTCCAAATTCCAATTAAGCTGCTTGAAAAAAAAATACTTAGCGCTTAAAATTTTCACTTCAAAAAACTCCTCCCTTAGCTTCTAATGGTGCAGCTGACAAAGTCATATAAACTGAAGACAATGTTGAAATGATTTGATATGCGTATATATTGTACGATGATCACCACAGTTGAGTTGGTCACTACACTTGCCCCTGGATATCTCACATGCAACAATGAGGTGAAAACTTCTGGAGGCCACTTGCAGATTGCAATCATACCTGCAGCTTTGCCATTTTCAGGTGTCTTGAAAACCAGTAAAAGTGGATTTTTTTTACAAGGAACTCAGGACCGCGAGGGATACACCCACACACTGAGACAATGGGGATGTTCTATCGGGAACTCACCAAGGCCAGCTGGCCTGGGTCTGAAAAAGCCTGGGTTAAAACCGGTCTCGCTGAACATAGCGGGCAATGAGGACTACTGAGACCTCAAGAACAATGGCAATGGGTTTTTGATCCTACTGCACGTATTGGCTTTGTGGGAGCCTAGGCAGTTTGGATGCTCACCTTACTAGACCTGGATGGAGGTGGGTGGTCCTTGGACTTCCCACAGGGCAGGGAACCCTGATTGCTCTTTGGGCTGACGAGGGAGAGGGACTTGATTGGGGGAGGGGGAGGGAAAGGGGAGGCGGCGGTGGGGAAGAGACAGAAATCTTTAATAAATAAATAAAAAGTAGATTTTTGATTTTATGATGGTGGTGTGACCCTACTGTGAGTGGGCAGCTTTGACTGACAAGAAGGAGTCTTTGAAGTTAGCTCATCCTGAGAAGGTAAGGATTTTTCTCAAGAAACGACACATTAATTGCCCTGTTAAGGTAAAAACAAAACTAAGCAATAGCAGGTGTAACATCAGACTGATGCACTAAGATACCAGAAAGAAATTCCAGTCTCTTGTAAGGGAACCCAGATACAAAATGCCTGGGAGTTTCCAAAGTTGATCATCTGAACAAATGACTCTTGGTTTTCACTATATAAGTCAATGTCTAAAATCTAGGGTTGTACTTTGTGTTTTCACTTCTCCATCAGAATGGGTATCATTCAGTAGTAGCTTCTGTGAAAATAAAAACTATATTAGTAAGGCCATGACATTTAGCCCCTTTGACATCTTTAGTCAAGAGGCAGGATTTTTTTTTGAGACAGGGTTTCTCTGTAGCTTTGAAGCCTGTCCTGGAACTAACTCTTGTAGACCAGTAAGTTCTATCTTGGCCAGATGACTTGGCTCGGCTGCCTCACACCTCCACAACAACAACCAAGCTCACAGCTTTTTCTGCGTTTCTCCATCAGCCAGCTACTAATCTTTAGGCATGTTTGTTGTTTATCTGCCAAGGATACTCTGTCTTCCTTCAGCTGAGCCTGTACTCTGTAAGGGTTCAAAGGTCACTTTTTCCCTGTGGCTCTCTCTGCTAACTGAGTTCCTGGAATGTGTATCTGCATAGTTTGAAGTCCTGTAAAACAAGAATAATGTTGTAGCATAGCTGACCTTTTGATACATTTCCTCACCAGGCTGCGAGCTCTGAAATGGCTTCTATAACCAAGGATAGCTCCTGAGAGGGAAAAGAGTCTCCTCTGGAAGATGAAGGGCTTTCCATGGACTCTGAATCTTGCTCACCGCTTGGAGACTTTGTTTCTACTTGGATGTTCTAGAAAATAAGAGACACATAAAATACTTAGTTTCAAGGCATAGCTACATAAATGTAAGTGGTCTTTAGTAGAGAGATGTACACCCTCAGTTCTATGCTGTAAAAAGATAATGGCAAACCTAAGATGCTGTTGGGCTTCTTCAAAATGCACAAGTTCAGAAAGTCTCCAATGCTTTTTTCCCAGGAAACAGCGAGTTTGGTGTAGGGTTAAGCTGGCCCATGGGGGCGGGCTTGCCTCGGGCGAGCGTTTACTTATAAATTGGGGCGCAGAAGCCTGTGCATCCTCTTCTTCCTGTTTCCTGTGCTCTGTGGGAACCTCTGTCTTGTGAGTCTGATTTTTCCATTAAAGTTGTATATACCTATCAAAAAAAAAAAGAGGGGGATTAACTGGTTTGATGGGATGATTGGTATTTGTGAGTTACTGTTTTTAGAAAATTGTATTGGTACTGTTTTCTGTATATTGATATATTGAATATTGAATGTGAGTGTTCCAACCTCTATTTTTGTATAAGAGTATGCTTATAACTTTGTCTATATTGTATTGATACATCTACCATATCACAATGTACATGTCTACCTCTGATACTATTTATGTAATAACATTGTTTACATTTGATATGTAATGACATTGTTTACAGATGAAGATCATTGTCTTCATATATTGCACAGTTGTTTATTCTCTTAGTCTTCAAGCTAGATAGGTATTGAGAATTATATGTTTGTCATGTTTATTTTTAGGTTAATCAGGTCTTCTAGATACGTAGAGATTATATTTAGTATAGATAGTATAATCTTCAGCCTCTTTAAAAAGCTGTGGAAAATGGCCTTTAATCTAACCTAGAATTCTGTGCCAATGAGACACAATTACTCCTGGCAACGCCACTCTACTCCCGAGAGAACGTTGAGCACCAAAGACACTCCACTGGGAGCTTGTCTTCTCGGCAAAACTGGCCTTTGGGTTAAGAAAAGCCCATACCTCAGCTACTGACAAAGATATGAAACAGGATTGTCTTATCTTGCCAAGACAGGGTAGGATAATTCTAAAAAAGTTCCTTGCATTTGATAATGGTATGTCAGTTATGTTAGGCCTTAGCCAAAGTTGGTTGACTCAACATTGCAAACAAGACTTTGGGTGATTGCCCAGGTAGTCAGTTGTCTCTGTCATTTGTTGCACATTTTGGATATCTCTCATTTGTTAAGTAATATTTATTCCCTTCTCAGATCTTTGACGGAGTTGAAGATCATATAATTGTAATTACTCTCTACATTATTTAGACTCCTTGAGATAAAATGTCTGACAAAACTTTTGTTCTCAATATTGTTTGTTATATTTATTATTTGTTATTATTGTTTATAGTTGTATTTGGTTTAGTTCTGTCTTATTTAGACAAAAAGGGGAGTTGTAGGGTTAAGCCGGCCCATGGGGGCAGGCTTGCCTCGGGCGAGCATTTACTTATAAATTGGGGCGCAGAAACCTGTGCGTCCTCTTCTTCCTGCTTCCTGTGCTCCGCGGGAACCTCTGTCTTGTGAGTCTGATTTTTCCATTAAAGTTGTATATACCTATCACAATTTGTCTGCATTAATCCGAAACGCCACAGTTTGGTTGGCGTGTCAAAGGATGACAACAAATTCTCCTGTCCATTATTTCTAAGAATACTTCCTAGTGTCATCTGTAGTGCAGAATCCCACTTTTCAGTGTGAAAACATTAAGCATCGCTGACATGTTACAGGCCGAGTTGTGCTGCAGTAATGTGTTTTCTTGTCTACTACTCCCATTGGAATGCATAAAGGCAAGAACAATACATCCTTGTATTGACCAATCCAGATCTTTCCAAGGAATGAAGATGCAATTTGTGATTTATATTTCAGCTAAAATTCAAAGCAGTATTTCCATTCTGATACCGCACCCATGAGGATTCAACATGCCAACGTGAAGCTGGCTCCTCACACTCGCCCGACTCAAACTGGCTCCCTTCCCTGATCCTCAGCCGTAACCCCATGGTGTAGCTATGAACAAAGATGACTTCAGGTTACATTTTCATGGCTCCCTTCCCTAATCCTCAGCTGTAACCCTGTGGTGTAGCTATGAACAAAGACGACTTTAGGTTACATTTTCATGGTCCATTCCCTACTGTCTAATTAAACTCCAGCTTCAGCACTGTTATTACAGAAGCCTTGAGGTTATTTCCAACTTTCTCTTTGCTGAAACAATAGACTGTCTTTAATCAATCGTCAAGAGACAGTGGCTTTATATTTATGGTTGTGAGCCTAGCCTTTAACAGCTGAGCCAGAACAGAGAATTCTTAACAGAAGAAGTTCAAATGGCCAAAAGATACTTAAGGTCATGCTCAACCTCCTTAGCGATCAGGGAAATGCAAATCAAAACAACTTTGAGATATCATCTTACACCTGTCAGAATGGCTAAAATCAAAAACACCAATGATAGCCTTTGCTGGAGAGGCTGTGGAAGAAGGGGTACCCCCATCCATTGCTGGTGGGAATGCAAACTTGTGCAACCACTTTGGAAATCAGTGTGGCGGTTTCTCAGGAAATTTGGGATCAACCTACCCCTGGACCCAGCAATACCACTCTTGGGAATATACCCAAGCGATGCCCTATCATACGACAAAAGCATTTGTTCAACTATGTTCATAGCAGCAATATTTGTAATAGCCAGAACCTGGAAACAACCTAGATGTCCTTCAGTGGAAGAATGGATGAAGAAAGTGTGGAATATATACACATTAGAGTACTACTCTGCCATAAAAAACAATGACTTCTCGAATTTTGCATGTAAATGGATGGAAATAGAAAACACTATCCTGAGTGAGGTAACCCAGACCCAAAAAGAGGATCATGGGATGTACTCACTCATAATTGGTTTCTAGCCATAAATATAGGTCACTGAGTCTATAATTTGTGATCCTAAAGAAGCTAAATAAGAAGGTAAACCCAAAGAAAAACATATAGTTATTATCCCTGCTATGGGAAATAGACAAGATTGCTGGGCAAAAAATTGGGACCTTGGGGGTGGGGTGGGATAGGGGTAAGGGGAAATGGGGAGAGAAAAGTGAGAAGGGGAGGATGGGGGGAACATGGGGAAACGGGATGATTGGGGATAAAACAAGGTTGGATAGAGGAGCAGGGAATCACATAATTAAGGGAACCACCTTAGGGTTGGTAAGAGACATGAACCTAGAGTGGCGCCCAGGTGCCCAGGGCAATGTCCCCAGTTAGTTCCTTGGGCAGCTGAGGATAGGGAACCTGAAATGACCCTATCCTATAGCCATACTGATGAATATCTTGCATATCACCATAGAACCTTCATCTAGCAATGTATGGAGATAGAGACAGAGACCCACACTGGAGCATCGGACTAAGCTCCCAAAGTCCCAATGTGGAGCAGAAAAGAGGGAGAACATGAGCATGGAAGTCGGGACCACGAGAGGTGCGCCCATCCACCGAGACAGTGGGTCTGATCTATTGGGAGCTAACCAAGGCCAGCTGGACTGTGACTGAAAAAGCATGGGATAAAACCGGACTCTCCGAACATGGCGGACAATGAGGGCTGATGAGAAGCCAAGGACAATGGCATGGGGTTTTGTTCCTACTTCATGTTCTGGCTTTGTGGGAGGCTAGCCAGTTTGGATGTTCACCTTCCTAGACCTGGATGGAGGGGAGAAGACCCTGAACTTTCCACAGGGCAGGGAACCCTGACTGCTCTTCGGACTGGAGAGGGAGGGGGAAAGGAGTGAGGGGAGGGGGAGAGGGGCGGGAGGAGGGGGAGGGAAATGGGAGGCTGGGAGGAAGCAGGGATTTTTTTTTCAATAAAAAAAAAGAGAGACAGTGGCTTGTTTATTGTTTTAGGGCCTCATCTCAGGACTCCGCTGCCCAACTTTCAAGCCGAAATTTCAGGATCAGTCCCCTGGCCATCCCTCACAACTGCTAACCTTCAGCTCATTTCCCAGCTCCTCCCTCGCTCAAGAACCGTCTTTGCTTCCTGCTCACTGTCACATGAAGAATGAACTTGTCTACCAGTTTTCTAGGTTCTCATGGTCTGCCACCAAAGGCAATAATTCTCACACCTTCTCCACACCATTTCACGTGAATCCACATGGCATGCTTTCTATTGTCCTCCCCTCTTCCGCACTCCACCCAGTCTTACCTGAACACCCTCAGAGGCCCAATGAAAAACCCCCTCTTCTGTCTCAGGAGGCCCTTACCCGTCTGCCGTTACTGACACTTACAGTGCAGGTATAGCTGTGCAAGTGGAATGTTTACAGGAAATAAACAGAGTTTATCTGCACAAAGAACAATTCTGGATAAGGAAGCATGAACACTGGCAAAGATGATCCTCTCTGCAGTGTCAGCTGTGGGCTTGTATTCCGCTGTGGTTGGAGCTTAGCAAACAGCTCATAGTTCTGGACACACTGAAGAGTTGCCTGTGTGGGTACGGTGGGAGATAAAGTCCCTGGTGAATGAGTGATTGCTTCGAACTTAAGCACAGGTTCTTTCCTCTGTTTACATTCGGAGTCAGTTTGCTTTAAAAGGAACACAAGGCACAGAAGGCCATCCTAGAAAAATGGATGGCTTTTAAATTTGTGTGTGTGTATGCATGCGTGTGCATGTGTGTGCACGTGTGATTGTATGTGTGTGCGTGTGTGTGCTTGTGTGTGCACATGTGCTGTGTGTGTGCTTGTGTGTGCACATATGTGTGTGCGTGTGCACGTGTGCTTGTGTGTGTGTTGGCATCTGGTTGATGGGCGTGACCGATCAGAAGTTGCAATTAACCAAACCAACTTAAAATAATATTCAGCTTTAATAAACAGAAGAAAGGAAACTTACAAAACCAGGGTTCAAGAGATTCAGGAGAGCAGGAACACAAAGAGAGAGAGAGAGCAAGAACACATGGATGTTTTTATTGGCTATCTGTGGCCCCAGGGGGGCACACCTTAAGCAGCATGCGATTGGCTGAAGTCCCCCATCATCTGGTGTCTTTCTCAATAACTTGCCACCTTATTTTTTGAGGCAAGATTTTTCACTGAACCTAGAACACTATGAGCTAACTGGAGTCTCAGGGATCCTTTCATCTCTGCCTCCCCAGGGCTGGGGTCGCAAGCTTGTGTCACCTCATCTGGCGTTGTCCTATGGATGCTGGAGACTAAACTCCGGTGCTCCTTATTCTACATGTCAAGCATCATCTTTACAACTCAGCCATTTACCCATGTACTCCATTTGTTTTGTTTGAGTCAATTCTCTCATTTAAATAACCAAGATCCTTTTTTATTAATTGATAAATTAATTGAAACAGGTTAGTCTGTCTCATCATGGGCTCATAACTCATGATGATAGAGTTCCTGGAAGAAAGACTTCTGGTGTCATTGATCTTCCAGCTATCGCCTTAGTCACAATAAGAACATCTAGAAATAGACAAGGACCGATGACATGCTTGGAAGAGCTCTGAGATAAATATATCACACCATGAAGGTTTTAACAATGACTTTTTCTGAGAGACAAAACCAAAATACTGACTGAGGATGTGCCTCAGTCAAGACCACTGATGTGGGAGGTCCTTCTGTAGATGTCTTGCTTTTATTGGTTAATGAATAAAGAATCTGCTTTGGCCTGTGATAGGGTAGAGTAGAGCTAGGCAGGAAAAACTAAACTGAATGCTGAGCGAAAGAAGGTGAAGTCTGGAAGACGCCATGAAGTTGCCAGAGGAGAAAGACACAAGCTGCCATCCAGAACCTTGCCAGTACACCATGGGCCCCGTGGTAAAATATAAAATAATAGAAATGGGCTAACCAAAGATAAAAGAGCTAGCTAGCAATATGCTTAAGTGATTGGCCAAGCAGTGATTAAAATAATATAGCTTCTGTATGGTTATTTTGGGAGTCTGGGCAGCCGGAAAATGAACAAGTGGCCTCCTACCACAAATTGGCACTCTAATGTGTGCTAGCTAAATCCACATAAAACCTGAGAGGGCTTGGAAAGGAATTCTAGACACTAAAAAACAAAGTTTAGTTGCATTTTTTTTGGAGGGGCTCTGCTTGCTGGCAACGTGCTGTAGCTGCTTTATGAGAGGTTTTCCTGATTCAGCAGTAGCAGAAAAAAAAGAAAAAAGAAAAAATTGCTTGTTTTCAAAATGGCAGCACAAACTGCTCTGGCTCTTTCAGGAGGCCGAGCACTTGTACGTAGGCTTGGGAGAGAGAAGAAAAAGAGTAAAGAGGCAATAAATGTAATATAAAAGAATAGAGACAGTCATATATTAAAGGAGTAAAAATAATAAAATAAATATTAAACTTGTAAAAAAAGAAATAGAGTAAGAAAAATAAGCCTTGTAGGATGGAAAATAAACAGAGTCTGGATTATGTATACTTTTGTGTTTTCTTTGAATTTTTTGACTGTGAAGGAGCTAAGTACAGAGAGGCATTTCATTGTACAGGCTGCTAAGCTAAACCAACATATATATCTTAAAGGTGTCTTGACTTCAAAATATGGGTCTAAGGATGTTGCTTTTGTTTCCACAGAAGATGAGAATCTGTGGATTCATTCCAGGCTATTGTGTTTTAATGCACCAAGATCCCCCAAAAGGTCACCATAAACATCCCCCAAAATTACTTCACCTAACAAAAAGAAGGAAGCAGTTTGGAGATAACTATGCCCAAATTCCCTAAATGATTGTTTATAAGTGTCTGTTTATTTTTAAAGAGGCATACGCTATAGAGAATTATATTACTTTGAATCTTGGTTTATTTGTACAAATTTTTATATGTATATTTCTGCTCTTGATTAAGGTATCATGTTTGTGCAGCTCATTTAGGAATGTAATGTATAATTAAGAAATATAGGTTAATAAATAATCATCTATAATAGTCAAGCTTGTAGTCGTGTTAGGTTTTCTAGATATATAGAGATATATATCACTTAGATAATTTTCAACCCTTTCAAAGACTACAGAATATGACATTTAAAATGTTTTAATAATTTAGGACTTTTTATGACATGAGACACATCTGCTCCTGGCAGCACCAATCTACTTGAAGAGGATGATGGGCATTGAAGAGGCTCCTCATGGAGTTTGTTAACCATTTGAGCAAGAAACTGCTATTGCCTGGACTGCTTGATAAACCAGACATGCAGGACCCACAGAGAAATAATGGCTGAACTTGCCTAAAGGTGAGATGGTCCTTCAGGGTTCCTGCTTTGTGAAAGAGTCTTCCAGACATTCTACAGGACACAGCAGAAAGTGACTGACAAACTGCCAATACAGGTGGAAAATTTCCTGCTTCATGGAAAAGTCTGCTGGATACTATGAGTCCGTAGGCTGAAGATGGATGCCCCAACATTACAGAAGAACTTTGGGTGACTGTTCAGGCAGTGAGATGTCTCTGTCTAGAGTTTTGGAAGTTGCTTACAATGTGTTTCCTGTTTACTTAGGTAATATTATATCCTTCTGGAGTCTTTGATGGAGTTCAAGAATATATAATTATAGTTTTCCTTAGTTATAATAAAAGATAAAGTAGATATAAATGTTGTAACTATAATTCTTGCTTGATACCTGTTTTGTTATATGTAATTTTACTATGGTAAAGTTAAAACCTTTCTTTTTATTTAAACAGAAAAGGGGAAATGGTGTGGCAAGTCCTTCTGTATATGTGCTGCTTTTATTGGTTAATGGATAAAGAATCTGCCTTAGCTTGTGATAGGGTAGAGTAGAGGTAGGCAGGGAAAACGAAACCGAATGCTGGGAGAAAGAAGGTGGAGTCAGGGAGACGCCATGGAGCTGTCGAGGAGAAAGACGCGAGCCACCAGCTGGAACCTTGCTGGTAGGCCACGACCCTCATGGCAAAATATAAAATAGAAATGGGTTAACCAAAGACAAAAGAGCTGGCTAGAAATATGCTTAAGTGATTGACCAAGCAGTAACTTAAATAATATAGATTCTGTGTGATTATTTCAGGAGTCTAGGCAGCCAGGAAACAACCAAGTGGCTTCCTACAACAGACCACCAATAGATGAACTTGCTAATATAACCAAGAGAAAAGCAAAGATTAATATGCAGAACACATTTCAATTTTTAAGTCCAGTGGGCAGTTGGTTGAGGGCTCTAGTTTTGAGCTTTCTGTTTCCTGCATTGCAGTCTGAATGTCTGTGTTTGCAGCATCTGCTGTTGCGGGGAATACCCTGAGTAGACCGCTTGTCAGTAGGACTAAGTGTAGTCCTCGGGAGTTCTTATCAAGTCACCCACATTGCAAACCTTTGGGGCAAAGCCTTTCTGTAGAGCCGTGGGTTTAGAATCCGACAAGGGGAGATCCACAGGCTGCAGCTCTCTCCTTACAGCCACCTCCATTTCCTTTTCTTTGTATAAATTTCTTTTAAAGTTTATTATTTTCATTATTATCATAATATTTTTATTGATTGTTTGGGAATTTCACAAAATGCACCCTGATCACCGTTACTTCACAGTCTTCCAAGATCTGTCCCCCAACCCCTTGTAGCTTTCTACCTCAAAAGAGATTATTTTTTAAAAAAAGTTCAATTTGTGCTGTCCATATAGTCACTGGATTATGGTCAAACTCCCTGTGTCCAGACCCTTAAAGAAAAATGAATCCTTCTCCACACTCAACCCCACCAGTAGCCCTCTGTTGTGGAGAGCTATACTTCAGGATCCTTATGACAGTTCCCAAGAGTTCTCTTCACTGACTTCCTATATACGGTGCTACTTTTGGGGTGGGAGTTGGGAGGGTGGTCATGGAAGCCTCCTATGTCCCTCTTCCTCAGCTGACATCTGTCTGCAGTCATTGATACCACCGCAGAAGAAGCTTCCCTGTTCTTTACAGCAAGCAGGAGCTCGGATCATGGACTTCCACGTGGTATCTCGTGACAGCATGGACCATGGACCTGGCCTTTGGCGTCAGCACATGCCACGGACATCAGCATGGTTTCCAATTGCAGGATACACCATGGACACCAACATGGTCAGGGGGCAGCCTGACCCAACACAGGTCCAGCAGTAGCAGGACCATGGACCCCAGCCTAGACTCAGGCCACCTTCATTTCAAACAAACAAACAAAAAAAATCACGATAAGCCCCAATTTGCCCTCACAAAATTTCATCTGATTGCTTTTGTAAACGTTGTGACAATATCAACTATTTAGATACCTGTAAAGTTTGTTTTCCTGGAACTTCTAATAAGGAATAACAGGCTGGACTTTAAAAGCCTTAAGTTACTCAGCCAATCCCAAACTTATTAATATATTTTGCCTTCAATGCCTGTAGATTACTAAGGTTCCCTAATGTTCCTTATTCAGTCTGAAGCTGAGACTCCTTAAAGTCAGATACCCCAGTCTGGGGGTTTGAATGGAAATGGACCGTATAGGATCATAGGGAATGCCTTGGTAAAAAATTACTGGTCAAGCTTCTAAATTAATACGTTCCATCGGGTTTTACCTGAGATTCACAAAGATGTTAGGTCAGACACAGAGGTGGGCAATTGATGGCCATTAAGAGATGAAAGATAGCCAAAGTTCATCGGAAACTGACACTCTGATTCTGCATAGTCACCAAGGTCTGCTCAGTCCATCAGGTTTATGGGGTCTCCAACACAGTTGTGGCTTTTTTCCTGGTAACTTCAGTTCTAAGCAATACAACCAAAATTACCAACTGAATCCTGTAGCATAAGTTGCTGGTTGGTGCAGGCACATCTCAGAGCTAGGATGAGAACCTTACAGTACAGAAGCCTAAATTCTGCAGTTGGCTGCAGTACGGTGGGTATGTTATTCAGGTCTGAGACATCCTTCGTAGGTATTAATCTCACCATAGAGGACAAATTTCTTTCTTTTGTTGTTATTATTGTTTTGCCTTTTGAGACAGGCTGGCCTGGAGTGTTAGTACATCCAAGGCCGATCTGATTTTGACATTCCCACTGCCTCAGCCTCCTGAGTGCCAGAAGTACAGGCATGCACCGCCACACCCAGCTTCAGCTAGCTCTGATGGAAAGGCTGTGTAGCATGAAGCTACGAGTCTAAAGCAACAGGCAGCCTTGAGGATGGAGGATTAGAGCTGAACACAAGCTGCTGCTTCCCCAGAACCAATCTCAGTCCCAGCCACATTCTAGTCAAAGCGTGTGTTGAATAAAAGATGCATGCTGTGTACCTAATGTTGGTCATAGGTAGACATTATGAAAAAGCAACCAAGGACATGGGGATTGACACTAGCACACAGGAACATGTTTGGCAATCAGGTTGTCATTTTTCTGTTTACTGAAAAGGAAACATATGCTTTGTCTGAGTTTTTATAGGGGTAAACATGCAAACATGGCCCTCCAGTCTCACATGCAAATGTGGCCCTCTAGTCTTACATGCAAACATGCAAACGTGGTCCCCCAGTCTCCAAATATGCAAACATGGTCCCCCAGTCTCACATGCAAACATAGAAACGTGGCCCTCCAATCTCACATGCAAACGTGGCCCTCCAGTTTCACATGCAAACATAGAAACGTGGCCCTCCAATCTCACATGCAAACGTGGCCCTCCAATCTCACATGCAAACGTGGCCCTCCAGTCTCACATGCAAACATAGAAACGTGGCCCTCCAATCTCACATGCAAACGTGGCCCTCCAATCTCACATGCAAACGTGGCCCTCCAGTCTCACATGCAAGCATGGCCCTCCAGTCTCACATGCAAACATGCAAACATGCAAGCATGGCCCTCCAGTCTCACATGCAAACATGCAAACATGCAAACATAGCCCTCCAGTCTCACATGCAAACATGCAAACATGCAAACATGCAAGCATGGCCCTCCAGTCTCACATGCAAACATGCAAACATGCAAACATAGCCCTCCAGTCTCACATGCAAACATGCAAACATGCAAACATGCAAACATGCAAACATAGCCCTCCAGTCTCACATCCATGCCTGGCTGTTTTCTCACTAGTTCGTGGTTTCTGTCTTTGTATACTTGTTGGGAGGGTGAAACCTACAGATGTTAATTAACTTGAGAACTGAGCACGCCGTGTGGATATCCACTGATCAAACAGGTACCCTTTCAGTGCAGGGTGAAGCTTGAAAAGCCATTGGGACCTACCACAGTTGCAGGATACAACTTGATCACGGTGGGGTCCTTTGATTGTTTTCGGCAGTGCTAATTAATAAGGTCTGGAAAAGCATAATTGTAAACAGAAACAGCATCTGGTCATGATCCAAGAGAAAGTGGGACATCGTACCCCTCATTCACGCAGCCTGGCTGGGGGCTGACTTTACGATCTTCCTTATAGCTGGCTTCTGTTATATCCTCAGCCACCTCTCACGAAGTCGTATGTGTGTGTGTGTGCACACACACATGCATGTGTCTTAATCACGTGTTAATGTGAAACTAAACTTCAGAGATTGTATTGTCTAATTTTCTTTCATAAATTCAGTTCCATGTACATCCAAGTAATTTTCAAGTTATCCTTTCCCTGCTGTGGCATGAGCTATAACAGTGAGTAGAAAGGATGAGAATTAGTCCAAGAAGAGATTCAACTGCTTAATTCTGACTCCAGAAGAAAGAGTGAACTTTGGCTGTTCAAAGCTCAGTGTTGGGGGACGACAGGCCTGGGCCCTCTTCCTGGCAACCAAGTGTAGGTAGAGGCTGCTCATTCGCTTCCCGGCTGCCCAGACCTCAATAATAACACAGAAACTATATTAATTACAACACTGTTTGGTCTATAGCTCAAGCATATTTCTAGCTAACTCTTACATCTTAAATTAACCCATTTCTGTTAATCTGTGTATCATCACGAGGCTGTGGCCTAGTGATAAGGTTTTGGCTGGTGTCTTTCTCCTTCAGCAGCTACATGGCATCTCCCAGACTTGTCTACTTTCTCTGTTTGTATTTCTCACCTGGCTTTACTCTACTAAGCCATTGGCCAAAGAAGCTTCTTCAATAACCAATGGTAATAAAACATTTTCATAGCATACAAAGGGGAATCCCACATCAATCAAGGTTCTTTGGTTGCAAGTAATAGAACGAACTGTGACCACCATAAAAACAAGATGTGTTCTAAGGACAGCTCTGTCTTTCTAGCACCCTCTTTGGCTACAGAAGACATGCTACAGTGACCGTAGTCCAGTGTAGCTGTGTGACACCAACATTTAGCAAATGGGCACCTCAAGTGCTCGTCACAATGGGCAGTAGTTGTACCAAGTGTCCTGGAAGCAGAGTGTCCTCTGTGTCCAGTGGAGAGTGATTGCTAAACATGGAATTGTTTCTCAGGCTGCAGTAGAAGGGCAGAACACTGTCATGGAGCACTGGGGTCTGGACGAACTGGTATCAACGTCTCGTGGCTTAACACTGTATTCTGTTTGTTTGTTTGTTTATTTGTTTGTTTGTTTTCTACAGAGGGAATGACAGAAAGGCTCTGTATTCCAGAGAGATAATGTCCAAATAGAAGCAGGAGAGGGCTGAGGTGAGGGAAGGATTCCTGGAAGTGGAATGGGGATCAGGGAAGGAAATCAAGAGTTTCTGGTTCTCAGAGAACAAGAGGTTTTGGACATCACACCAGAGTAGTAAAAGCTATTGATTGTCCCTATCTGTTCAGAGAAACAGAGGCCCTCTGCCTCGAATGCTCAGGTGAGAAAAAACTGGTGAAAAGGAAAAGACAAAACCTAAAGCTGACAGGAAGCCATAAAAGACAATGGCAGACACAAGACCCACAGCCGGACTTTGGCAATTTGGTCCAAATGTCAATCACCTAGTTTGGTAGTGTGATTTGACTTCACAATGGCCCTACCGGCTAAGACATTGCGGATTTCATTAATGTAAGGTCAAAATTGTATTTTGACTTTCCTGGTGTATTAATATTTTAAAAAGCAGAGGTGATAATTCTGTTGCCTCTTTCTCTCTTCCCCCTCCAAAATGTCAGTATTGGGGACTGAACCCAGGTCCTCACACATATTAGGCAAATGCTCTATCTATCTATCTATCTATCTATCTATCTATCTATCTATCTATTATCTATCTCTCTATCTATCATCTATCTATCTCTTCTATCTCTCTCTATATATATCTATCTCATCTATCTCTCTCTATATATATCTATCTCATCTATCTATCTCTCTCTCTATCTATCATCTATCTATCTATCTCTCTATCTATCATCTCTCTATCATCTATCTCTATCTATCTATCTATCTATCTATCTATCTATCTATCTATCAATCATCTATCTATCATCTATCTCTATCTCATCTATCTATCATCTATCTATCATCTATCTCTATCTCATCTACCTATCATCTACCTATCATCTATCTATCTATCTATCTCATCTATCTATCATCTATCTATCTATCTATCTATCTCTATCTCTATCTCATCTATCTATCATCTATCTATCTCATCTATCATCTATCTATCTATCTATCATCTATCTCTATCTCATCTATCTATCATCTATCTATCTCATCTATCTATCTATCATCTATCTATCATCTATCTCTATCTCATCTATCTATCATCTATCTATCTATCTATCATCTCTATCTATCTATCTATCTATCTATCATCTATATCTATCTATCTATCTATCTATCTATCTATCTATCTATCATCTATCTCTATCTATCTATCTCTATCTATCTATCATCTATCTCTATCTATCTATCTATCTATCTATCTATCTATCTATCTATCTATCTATTTAAAATGCTATATCTCCATCATTAATTCTGCTTTCTTTACTCTTTCAAATTCCACTCAGAGTATGGAATTTGGTTTTGATTTTGGGAAGGTATAAAACCCTGACACATCCAAAGGAAAGATTTCCGTTATATTTTCATTTACTTACAGCCTGTGACTGTGTGAGGGTGAGGGCCCGGGACACATGTGGACGTCAGAGGACAGCTGGCAGGGGCTGGTCTCTCTGTCCGCTCAGTGGGTTCCAAGGATCACACTCAGATTTTTGGACTTGGTGGAAAGTGCCTTTGCCTTCTGAGCCATCTCTTTAGGCCAGCAAGAGAAAACTGAAGAAAGTAGAGACCTGTTCATCATGACAAGGTGAGCCACAAGGGCAGTCACAGCCACCTTCCCGTGAGTGACCAGGGCTCACACAGCGAGAGGTCCCCCATTGCCTTGGATAAGAGTAAGGAATGGATAAAGTCTTCATGGAGGCAGAATTCTGAAATTTGGAATCAGGAGAGCTTTTGATACACACACATCCAAGTATAGAAAGTGTGATCTAAAAGGATGGCATTTTTTGTCGGTGGTGCTGTTCAAAACACACATGTGGACATTCGGGGTGCATTGCAACTCTTTCGGTTTTAACAGAAAAACAGTTAACATCTCAAGACATAGAAAAATATTATGAATATACAGGCACCTCTGGAAATCATACCATGTGTTGAAATAAAATAGGAAAAAAAAATCCCTGACCTTATAGAATATACATTTGTGACGATTAATGTTTCAAACGTGTTATCTATATTATATGTGTGTGTATGTGTGTGAGTGTGTGTTAATTTGTGTGTGTGTGTGTGTGTGTGTGTGTGTGTGAGAGAGAGAGAGAGAGAGAGAGAGAGAGAGAGAGAGAGAGAGAGAGTTAGAATCTAACCCCAGCGGTCACCCTCAGAGGCCATGGAAGAGATAACAGGTCAGAAGAAGGGAGGCCAGGGGAATTTGTAACCCTATCTACCTCATTTAAGTCAACACAATCCTGATAGGCATAACATTGCTACTTATGAGGTTCTATGATTTAAAAGAGTACACTGTATATACAAAGAAAAATAGCACCCACAAAGTTAATTCTTTCTGAGTCAGAATTTGGGTGTGGGGAGGCTCACAAGTAAGAAAGTCAATTTCCCTAGTTTTCAAAGTTTTCAGTTTCCCTAGTTTTTTGAGACAGGGTTTCTCTGTGTAGCTTTGGAGCCTGTCCTGGAACTGACTCTGTAGACCAGGCTGACTGTGAACTCATAGAGATCCACCTGTCTCTGACTCCCAAGTGCTGGGATTAAAGGCGTGCGCCCAGCTCAATTTCCCTAGTTTTCAAATTGTGTTTAAGATTCCATCAGAGTTAGCTAATCACCTTTTTATGTGGTTCTTAAACTTCTTGGACTCTTCTGAATATTTTATGAAAATTATTGCCATCTCTTCTAAAGTGCACACATACAAATGTATATATATTGTTGGAAGTTTATTGTGTTCCATGATGTTAAGGGACCAAAATGAACAACAAAAGCACTCTGCAGTGTGAGGTGCAAAAGTATACACCTTGGATCATTCAACAGGCCAGCTAATCCAGTGACCTTAGTGAAGACAAGAAGTGTCAGAATAAGCGATCTCAGTATTGTGGCCTCCTTCAATAGGATGGTAAAGAGGAAATTCTGGGAGGACAAGCAATTTGGGGAAGAAAACATTTATTTCACTTACAGTTCAGTATAACAGTGAGGACAGGAACTCACACAAGCCAGGAACCTGGAGGCAGGAGCTGATGCCAGTGCCATGGAGGAGTGTTGTTTACTGACATCATGGCTTCCTCAGTCTGCTTTCTTACAGAACCCAGAACCAGAAACCCAGGGGTAACACGACCCACAAAGGGCTAGACCCTCCCACATCAATCACTAATTAAGAAAATGTTCTACAGGCTTGCCCACACCCCAATCTTATGAAGGCATTTAATTGAAGAAAGGTTCCCTGCTCTCAAATGACACTTTGTGTCAGATTCTCTTGAAAAGCTGTTTAAATGCAAATTTTGAGGTCTGTCCAGAAAATATCTGACTCAGGAATTCTGAAGTGAGGTCCAAGAATTTGCATTCCAGCAAACTCCCCAGTGATTCTGCTTTGTTTTTTTTGTTTTGTTTTGTTTTTTTGTTGTTGTTGTTGCTGTTGTTTTGTTTTTTTTTTTCCTTTTGGTTTTCAAGACAAGGTTTCTCTGTAGCTTTAGAGCATGTCCTGGAACTGCTCTTATAGACCAGGCTGCAAATTCTAGACAGCATTTGAAAGGGACCAGACTCATTGGTTTTGTGGACGAAGAGTCTGACATCTCAGATTTCCGCAGCTGTTCCTTGCTTCTACCCTGAGGATGGACAAATTCACTTGAACTTTCACATTAACTTCACATAATCAACAGTAACCCAGAATGAGGCAAGTTAGCATTGCAGCAGACTTGCAGATCTCAGGGACATTGTATTTGCTGAACCTTTAGTAAAAGAAATGGGGGTGTCTTTAGTCCTGTGACTTTGTGTCTTTGTTTAGGCCACTTCTCTAAAGTACTTCCTGCTCTGTCTCCTGTTAAATGAGTTCTAATTGGTCTTATTTAAAAACAAACAAACAAACAAGCAAAACCCAGAGCCAGATATGGGGTAAATGCTGAATTATGAGAGAGAGAGAGAGAGAGAGAGAGAGAGAGAGAGAGAGAGAGAGAGAGGAGCAAGCCACAGCTAACACCTTTGCTAACTGCTCAGCTGAAAAGGGGGCTGAACCCTGTCTCCTCCCACCTTATATTCCTCTTGCTGCCCAGCCCTATGTCTTCCTGTCTGTCTGTACAGACCTCCAGACCTCTATGGTTAACTAGAGGTTAGCTCCACCCTCTGATCTTCAGGCAAGCTTTATTTGTTAGAGCTGTCACCACAGTCTCCTGTGGTTTGCATTTTGAGATGTCGCTCAGAAGCCTCTGTATGCGACGTTCCAAGTTGTTGGAATTATTTTGGCAAAGGACGGACATATTTGGGAGAGGTGTTAGCTGGAGTAAGTGGGTCACTGGAAGCATGGCTTGGAAGGTTGTACCTGGTTCAGGACTCCTTTCTCTGTATTTTTCTATCTTCTGTGGAGTGAGTGGCTTCACCCACTGGCTCATGCCACTATGACCATTCTGCTTCACCATAGGCTCAGCATCCAAGAAGCCAAGGGCAGTGGGCTGAGAGCTGCCACACTGTGAGTCAAAAGACAGATTCCCTCCCTTTAATCTGTTCCTCAAGTGTTTTTCAAACTGAAGGGAAGCCTGACTAACACATTCTTTCCTGATCATTCTATTTGAAATAGGCTCTGCTTTTGCATCTCTGAGTAACACACTGAGTTAACTTCCAGCTTCTCTCAGCCTGGATCATGTGTTTTGTTTGTTAATTATCCAACTACACAGCTCCAAGAAGACGGGGACTAATTCATCATGGTGACTCCCGCTCTTAGAACTGAGCCTGGAGCATAATGGGTAGTGGGTGGGCTTCCCAGGAAATTTATTTTAAATGATTAATGTTGTAGTTTTAATAGAATAAACATTATTCTGCTTTATGCCTGTAAGGCCATCTTTGAATTTATTTATTTATTTTTGCCACTTCCACAATGTTAGTGATTTTTTTCTATGACTATTTTAGCAACTATTATTATAGCAATAAAATTGGGCAACAATACTAAGACACAAAAGAACAAGAAAAAGCATTCATTTAAATGCAATGCAAGCTTGGTTCATTAGAAAATGTGACTGAGAGACCATCAGAGTAAAAAAAAAAGGCATAAATGAAAGGGACATCTCTTTAGAGAGCTGGAAGAAGCTGGCATCTTGCCAACTAGTGGCTTTCATTCATCAATGCCATAAATATACATCATGGCTGGCTGACTGCATGCCAAACACTGGTCTAGGCAAGGGATACAATGGAGAATGAAATAGAAAAGGAACATGGCCATCAAAGAGTCTTTGAAGGAAAAGCAGAGAAAATTAAGCAATAAAATATAGTATATGAAAAAGTAATAATGGCTTTAGGAAAAAAGAATACGGATAGGGAAATAAAAGCTCTCACTCTGTGTGTGTATGTGTGTAAAATTCGAAGTAAGATAGCTAGGAAAAGCATCACTGAGAAGGTAACATTGAGAGACACCTTGAATGAGAGACGGAAGACATCTATACAGGTCTTAAGCATAATCTAGACCAGTTGTTCTCAACCATGGGCTTCAACCCTTTGAGGGGTCAAACAGTTTCACAGGGGTCACATATCAGATATGTATGTTATGATTCATAACAGTAGCAAAATTACAGTTATGAAGTGGGTAACAAAAGTAATTTTATGGTTGGTATCACCACAACTTGAAGAAACGTATTACAGGTTTGCAGCATCAGGAGGGTTGAGAACCATGGCTCTAGGCCCACA
>JABTXL010004573.1:1107513-1121813 GCA_025134845.1 Neodon shergylaensis | reverse complement strand
AGACCAACACCAGGAAGGTTTGCAGTGTCAGGAGGGTTGAGAACCATTACTCTAGACCAACACCTGGAAGCGCAGAGGTCCTGAGGCAGAACTAAGCCTTTCTTGGTGAAGGAGCATGGAAGAGGCCAGGGTGGTTGGGCAGACTGAGAAAGTGTAACAGCCAGAGGTGAAGCTGGAGAGGATGGGGTTTGGGATGAGCTTGGTTTTGGGTGTGAAGCTCCACAGGCATCATCCAAGGAACATGAAGTAGCAGTTTCTGGGGTTCAGACTTAGTCATGATTTGATCTGCATCTTCACCGGCTCCCATGGCCATTATTTTGAAAAGCACTAGCCTGCTGTCACACTCCAAACTCTCCAAAAAGAAAAGTATATGGTCTAAAAAACTTTCTTCAGAACCTAATTGTTGAGTTGGAAATGTGGTTCAGTTGGCAGAGTGTTTTCCCAACACACGTGAATCCCTGGGTTGGCTCTCTGACACCTCATATACTTGGGGTGGAGGCACATATGTGAGGCACAAGGTCAAAGTCAGCATGGACCACGTGAGACCCATCTTTCTGTCTGGTTGGTTTTGTTTTGTTTCGTGAGACAGGATTTCTTTGCATACATAGCTTTGGCTGTCCTAGAACTAGATGCATAGACCAGGCTGGCCTCAAATTCACAGAGATCCGCCTGCCTCTGCCTCTGCCTCCTAAGTGCTGGAATTAAAGGCTGCGCCACCACCACACAGCATGCGTGAGACCCATATTAAAAAAAAAAGAAAAACAAAAGAAAAGGAAAGAAAGAAAGAAAGAAAGAAAACAGCCTAGGATTGATTTCCCTTCAATCATGATCATCTCAAAAATAATTATTGATCATCTACTTCAAATCAGATGTTGTAGCCTTTTCTTTTCTTTTCCTCACAGAGAAGAAAAAAGGGAAGGTCACTTACAGAGCCTCACAGTTAGAGACAAGCAAACACTGAAGATGTCCAAGAAGGGAATATCACATAAAGCCACTGACACCAGCAGGTAGGATATACAAGATGCTCCTGGGTAGAAGAGAAGCAGGAGACGATAATGTCCATGAAGAACCCTAGACTACAAAGCGTTTTACGTTCAGACCAAGAACGTCTCACTAACTTGCCGTGCGTACTCGAATTTGCCTGGGGAGGAATGGCCAAGCGGGAGTTTTCACGTTGGCATGAAGGCAGTGATGAGGGGAAAATTCCTCAGGGCAGACAATTACATCAGCATATTTTTCCAATTTGTATTTTAAATAGTGCAAGTATTCCCCAAGGCCCGGTGACAGACAGAACTTCTACAAATACATTAAACTCAAGTAGTCTGTGCACAATTGCCAGCCTAATGAAGACCCCACCCCCTCTCTGACTGGAACCATGTTTAAAGGCAATTACATTCAGAAATACAAAAGCCGCAATTAATCAGTCTAAGGAGAAACAGGGCTCCCTTCCATAGCATAGCAAAGTAACACCCTCCCTTGCCCACCCCAGCCTTGCTTCTAGGTCATCAGCCAGCACCAACCCTACTTTAGGAAAACAGCTGGGGGCATAGTCCAGGAAAGAGGGCTGGGACAGAGGAGATAAGACCAGAGCTCAGGAAGCTGAGGAGGCAGGGGCAGAGGGCTGGGGCAGAAGAGACAGGCAAGGCCTGTGGTCCAATCTTAACTCTGGGATGTACGCCTGTACCATGAGAGGCATGGAGCAGTTTAAGGTCAGGGCTTCTGGACCTGAGTCACTGGGGTCAAGTGTTTTCTTTGTTGTCTCCTTCCTGTGTGACCTTGAAAAAGTTACCTCAACCTTTGCCTGCTTCACCTTCCTTGACTGTGAAGCAACCACAGTGTCCAGTTCTTAGGATCCTTTGAAAACAAAATGATTCTAATGACTATGTAAAATACCATCTATCGAGGTAAAATCATCGTTTATGGCATTTTCTTGATTGTGATCATCGAAGTGAACAGAGCATCTAGAACAATCAAGAAAGGTCTTGGGAAAGACAGAGTTATCACAGTTAAAACACAGGACACTGGAACTTTTGATCAGACTGTATGTGTTCAGATTTCAGTCTTGGGCTGGGACTGTAACTCAGAAGATAGAACTTGCCTAAAATGTACAAGGCATTATGTTCCATACCCAATACCCTACACACATACACACACGCACACCTCAGAGTCTCAACTTTTCCACTTAGAAGCCATTTGACCACGGGCCAATCACTTAGACTTTATATTCTCTATTCTGAAAGGTGTTTTTGTGGTAATTTAAAATATTCGTCAAATGTCTCAGATCTAAACCCCATCTAAAACCTGAAACTCTAGCATTGACATGATGTCATGAGTGGAAAATTCCACTTGACTTAGTGGGTTGAATTTAGCAGAAGGGCTAAAAATAGTATGTAAGAGTATATTTAACTTTTAGGCTGTGTGCATAATGTATATATATATTGAACATAAGTAAAAATTGTAATAAAATTATCATTATGAATATGTAAATATTATAACATCTCTGAACATTTGAAAACTCTAGTTTGGAGCATTTGGGGGATAAGGAATACTCAGGCTGTGCTATGAGTGTGATATGAACATGGTGCTGAGTCCATATGATTGGACAATGAGTGTTGATTGATTCTAAATCACATGGTCACACATGTATATATGATACAGCTTCAGATATGCTTACATCTCTGTTGAGATCCCACATACTGTGTGACCAGAGCATCATGCTTCTGGAGTGATGGGAAGCTGTAGTTACCACCCAGGCCATCTGGGGCCATCTCGGTCCCTTAAAATGCTGTTTATCTTAACCTCTGTATCTGGCCTGACGTTGTGAGGGAGAATTCTGAGGGCACAGCTAAGCTTCATGACCCCCCAGCCTCCAGCAGCTCTAGAGCTAAGAGTGATTTGATGACAGCAGAATCTCATCGACTTCACCACTTTGCAATAGCCTCACTTCCCCATCGATATATTTAGTGACTGTTTTGATTTCTGTCTTCCTATCATTCTGTGACCATAAAGTTCAGGTAACCTCTTTGATGGCCGGACATTCGTTCAGAGTAGTGTGAGTCTATGCTCCCGGTTCTGTAGTAACTCGTGCTTGGCTCACAATAAACTATTTTCTTTCCTTATTTTTCATGTACTAATTAGTATGTATTGCTTGTGTGCACGCTCATGCCACAGCACATCGGTGCTGGTCAGCTTATGGGAGTCAGTTCTCTCTCTGCCGTGTGGATTATGGAGATTAGCAAGGTCATCGTCAGGAGTGCCAGTGAGCGCCCACCGCCTGAGCCATCTTGTCGACCTTCAAAATCTACTATTTCCTTATTTCCTTTAAAGCAGGTATTATTTTAAACCAGTACATGAATGGAGGAAAATCTGGTGAGATCAAAGGCTAAAGGCAACTAAAAGCTAAGCAAGCATCAAGTCCCTGGGGCTGCTGAGTTCTTGCTTTCCGATTTGTTCCTGGTAGAATATTTGGGACCTCCAGGCTAAGAGTTATTGTGATAACAATGCAAAACTAGCTCAGAAGTAAGGGACATCCTAGATGAGAGTCGGTAATATACAGAAACACATCTCTGAAGGCGTAAGTCACAAAACAATGCCACACCAGTTTGGAATTATGATTAATAGGGTGATATTTATTTAAAGGAGAAAAAACTTACAGATAACCATCCCAGACAACAGCCCTCTGCGCAATCAGAAAGGAGTCTAGTTGCCGGAAAACGAAGCAGGAAGCGAAGAGAGTGAGAAGGGAAGTAGCTGCTTTTTTAAAGGGAGAGAGACCACGCCCCAATGGGCTAGTATCTCAGCGGCTATAGGCTGGAGGAGCAGAAGGACCTCCTGCAACACATCTCAAAAAGACCAAGTTCGCCCACAGGCCACAAATCTTCAAAGTTGCCAAAGCAAATTCAGCATAATTAAAAATAAATAATCAAATTCAAATAGTCCTCTCAAAAGTACTTAACATACACCAAGTCATAAATATGGCTAACAACCAAGAAAAAATCTGTCAAAGCTACCAATGACAATAGCTCCCCAAACAATATAGATGACAGGGTTGATAGAAAAAGATTTTGAAAAAAAATCTATAAATAGCATCAAGTATTTGAAGTGGGGAAAGTGCACGCGTGAGAACGGGCATTCTGTAATCCTAGGGCTGGAAGGCAGAGATAGGTGGATCCCTGGAGCTCACTGGCCAGCCAGTCAAGCTGATTCTGCAAGCTCTCGGTTCAGTGAGAAACCATGTCTCAAAAATAAGATGGAGAGTCTTTGAGAGAGTTACACACACACACACACACACACACACACACACACACACACACACACTATTTAAGGGAAAAGATAAACACAAGAGCAATATAAAGCAGAAGATGATGAGCAAATATCACTGAGAGGGGAGAGAAAGCCACTCCGCAGCTCATCTTCAAGTAAGGTGTCTTTCAGAAGTGAAAACGAAACAAAGCCAAGCCCTTTCCACCTCTCTCCAGGAGATCTGCTCCCTGGTAAACACACGGCTAACTAACTGACAGGCCACTACAGAGGTGTTTGTGTGGCGGAACCCAGAGCAGTAAAATCACTTCCAGCTTGGAAAGGATCTTAAGCCTCACGTGAACCAAGGTTATCTAGGACTAGATAGTGAAAAACTGTTGAAAAGATGAGAGGAGACCTAGGCTGGTGTGGGAAACACAAAGACGTTCCAGCCCCACTGGTGTGCTGATTGTAGGGACGTGAAGAGCTCTCTGAATCCCCATCCTAAGAGAGAGATTACATTATGCACCAAAACACAAGACTCGGGCAGTCCTGTAATACAGTAATACATGTGCAAATGCTTGCAGAATTAGGAGAGTGCTACTTAAGACATCATTTTCATTACCACTGCTAAAGATGATAACATAGGTTATTAAGCTACTGGGGCATTGTGTGCTGCTTTTAGACTCATCGGAGCTCTGGGGATAGCAGACATTTGGGGGCTATTTATTCTATGTAAAGAGCAATTTTTCAAATGAGAGAATTTTTTTCCTAGTTGATGGCCATGCCACATCTACAGAGACATCTATTACAACTGCACACCTGATGGGGAAAGGACCTGGGAAATGATAGCATCTAGGAAGAAAAACACTGCCACATTTAAGACCAAAGTAAAATGCAGCAAAGAATCAGAATAGCTGTCTCAGACTTGTACCCAGGAGTCTGCAGCCAACTGGTGTACCCACTCATGGCTTCATTTGCAAGTCTTATTTCCAAGCTCCTGACAACATTGTGAGTTACACACAGACGTTCCCCGTTACTGCTCTGCCTGGATTTCGATGAGCAAAGCTGAGCTTACTGGAGCTGAATTTTCCCACCAATGACCCAACAGAGATTCTGCTCATAACCATCAAGAGCCATCATGCTACAGAAGAAATAAAGCCATCACCGAGAATTAGAATTTCAAATCACATACCTCAATTAGAGAAAATTAGCTTCTTTCTCAACAAGTTTCCCCAGGGGAAGTTGGAGACTGGGAAGATAAAAGATAACATTAGTGTAAGATGGATAGATTTGGGGTACAGGGGACAAACTGTACCACTGAATTCAAGAACGGGGAAAAAACACACAGAGCGAGACTACAGGGTCCGTCAACTGCTCTAGTCACGAATGGGCTCTTTCCCCAACACCCTGTGTAATTCTGCAAATCTTTACAGTTGTAGGGAGTTTGGAAAGATGATCATACATTTGTGAATAAAAATTATAATCGGAAAATTAAAAGGAACACTGGGACTCATCAGAGAGCAGAGAAATTAGTGCTCTATACACATAAGAGCTCTCATCCTAAAAACAGTATCTTGGGGATTTTATGGGAAAGTCTTACCTAAATATTTTTAGGAAATGAAATTGGACTACATAGGTACTAAGTAAGGATGGAAGTCTGACACAGTTAATAACCAACTTTAATCAAGAGTATAAAGTATGACCCTCCTACTCCTCCATCAGTTGCTTGCTGTCTCTCCAGGGAGGTGGTGTCACTGGGAGGAATCCGTGTTCTGCTAAGGAAAGAACAGAGAAACATGTCTAACTTGGGACAGGGTTAGGGGGTGGCGAGAAACAAGGAGAATGATGTCCATCTTTGAAGGATGTGTGACCAGGGTTTAGCATTTCCATCAGAAAGAATGGCTTGTAGGCTTAGAATGACATGGTATCCATAGGGCTGTAGAAAGAGCCAGACAGGGTGGCACATACCTGTTGTCCCTGTGCTGGGAGGCAGAGGAAGGAAAATCAAGAGTTCAAAGTCATTTTTGGTGGCATAATGAGTTCAAGGCCGACATGGACTAAAAGAAACCTTATCTTTAAAAAAATGAGAAAATGCCTGGAAAATGATGTAAGATGCCTGCAGTTTTGAAGCACAGCTCACTGGGAACCTCTGTTTTATTGTCTTCCATGGCTTCAGTCAAAGTATTGGCTGGGGCTGTGATCTCAGCCGAGCTCAACTGGGGCAGCTGAGAACATCTGTCTCCATGTGCACATTGGTTGCAGCATCTGTGTGATAGGTATTTGTCTTGTTGTTGTGACAAACACCTCACAAGAAACAGCACAAGGGAGGAAGAGCTTCTTTTGACTCACAGAAGGTGCAGTCAGTCATAGTGGGGAAGTCATAGCAGCAGGAGCATGGGTAGCTGGTCACATTGCATCTGCATCAGGGAAACAGAGAGATGAGTGTTGGCACTCAGCTCACATTCAGCTTCTCAGTCCAGGACTCTGCTCAATGAAATAGCACCACTTCCAGGTTCGGCGGGTCTTCCTGCCTTTATTCACACAATCCAGGTAATCCTTTATAGGTGTTGTAAGGAGGAGGCCGCTTATTCATTATCCAGCTGCCCAGACTCCAGAAATAATCACAAAGAAACAAAATTATTTAAATCACTGCTTGGCCCATTAGCTCTAGCTTCTTATTTGCTAACTCTTACATCTTAATTTAACCCATCTCCATTAATCTGTGCATCACCACGAGGTCGTGGCCTACCAGCAAAGTTTCAGCGCATCTGTCTCCAGTGGCAGCCACATGTCTTCTCCCTGACTCCGCCTCCTTTCTCCCAGAATTCAGTTTAGTTTTCCCCACCTAGTTCTGTTCCCCTACAGCTCTGCTATAGGTCCAAAGCAGTTCCTTTATTAACCAATAGTATTCACGGCATACAGAGGGGGATCCCACATCCTACAGGCTTTGCCTAGCAGCGTAGGTGATTCTAGACCTTGTCAAGTTGACAGTATATCATAATTCACTTAGTTGTTACTGTTCACCTGAGGTTCTGAGGCTCCTGACGGGAGTCTTGCTTAGTTCCTAGTATCATGCTTGGTTCCCTCACTGCAGCAGCTGCCCTTTTCAAAACAAAGAAGCCTCCCAGAAACAGTGATATACCATTAGTGTAGTCATGGAAGAAACAGTCTTTGACTTTACCATGTTCTGTTGGCTAGAAACAAGGGCAGGCCTTGCAGGCATTAAAGAGGGGGTCATATAAAGCTGAGAGTAGAAAGAGGGAAGAAAGAATATGGACAATCTTTAAATCTGTTTACAACCGTATGGAAGTATAAAAGTTACTACTAGTAGTTATCAGGAAAAAATTAGACTTCTCGAATGCCTCGGGAGTTGAGGGAATCCTGATGTGTTTTGCTTTAAGTTGTTGGCAGATGGTACCATCAGACTCTACAGACCATTCTATCATGATGGGAAGCTGGATTTTACATCCTGTAGAGAATTAGATTTTACATAGTGAGATAATTAGACTTTCATTTTGGATTAGTTGAGTATTTGGATTAGTCTTAAGATGGTAAAACTAAAGACATTTGGAAATTCAAGGGAGGTTGGGTGAGAGATGATGAGAGCCTTGAGTGAGACAAAATGACCCAAGGGATAGGGCGGCAGACACACTTAAGAAATAATGGGAATGTGGGTAAGAGAGTCAGGGCTTGCCTTATAGGCAATGGTGGGAAAATGAAACCTCAGATAGAAACAGACTAATGTTAGCTGCTCATGTCCTTCTTCTGTTTCTTTCCCTCCCCAATTCCAGTCTACTTATCTTGCTTGGTTCTATTTCTGGGACACTTAAAAGGCTATGATTCCCCTTCATAGACTTTGTATTTACTCATCGCTCTTGGAATCGTCCCCAAATCTCATACATGGCTAGTTACTAGTTCTCTTAGGTGTCACCATTCCTTGCACCACATAGCCATAGCACAAATCGTTTGTGGAATTATCCTGACAGCTTGTTATTGAGATACTTTTCCTTGTTAGTAGTTGAACATGGGTGTTGTTACTCTCTGGAATCCCAGGCCATGCTATGCCAGTGTTATGCACAATATGTACAAAGGACCTGGGACCCGAAGCGAAAGGGACTGCAGTGGATAAAATGAAGCAAAGAGATACTGGGGTCAACTTAGAGATCAAATAACAGGGGAAGTGTGGAGAGAGAGAGAGAGTAAAGGATCTAAGAGAATCACAGCTATGAGATGTTCAGGTATCAGATAAATGGACCTATAAAACTGAAGATCTGAAAGTCATGGCTGCCGGAATGGGGTAAAAGAGCAGGTCAACAGATTGGCAGTGACCTGGGACCACCAGGCCAAGTCCTGGCTTAGAATCAGGTGTGAAATAGGCAGGGAGGGGGCCACAGGGGATCTCAGCACAGTGCTCAAGTCTCTGATGGCCAGAAGGACGGTATCTGAGCCCGAGTGATACGAAATGAACAAATTGGCTGGGTGAGACTGCAGTTGCTCCAAAGAAGAGGGTCCCTCATGGTGACAAAACCCCCAAGTACTCGAGGCAATGCTGAGGGGTTGGTGCTGTCGTCACCCCCATTTTCAGTAGAAAAACAAGGACAGATGAGTAGCTGAATTTACCTGTTCTAGTTATAAAGCTTTAAGTACTGAGCCCTGGACTCAGGTCAAACAACCAAGATTTCATTTTTAATTGGTATGAAACTGTATGAAACTGTGAGCTAAACAGAACTATGTAGTTGTTTTTCTTTTTTCTTTTTTTCTTTTTATTCTTTGGGGGCCCATCACCCAGCTTCTAAATAAATACACAGAGACTTATTCTTGCTTATGAATGCCTGGCCTTAGTATGACTTGTTTCTAGCCGGCTTTTCTTTTTTTTCCCCCTTATTCTCTACACAAAACGCATTTTTATTAAAAAAAAAAAAGTGAAAGATCTAGGGAGCTATACATAGAAAGCAACAGTGAAAAGGGGGAGGGTGGCAGGGGTGGGAGAGGAGAGTCCCACCCCTCACTCTACCCTCCCAGCCCTGGAGCCCCTGAGGCTCTGACATGGCAGGAGGCAGCTGTCAGCTCTGAACTCTTCCAAGCTAGGAAGGCCCCCTTTTGTGGGGGGCAGTCAGCAAGAATTTCCGTGGCATTGTGGGCTCAGTGGGGGCTCCCAAGCCCTAGTAGGTTAGCAGAGGGAGCGTGGATTCCCCTGAGCAAGCACCGTGGCATGATGTGGTTGTTTGACTTGGGAACTGTGGGGGCTAGGGCAGATCCCAGGTCTCACGAGGTGCGCGTGTGTGTATGTTTGCCTGTGCATGCGTGAGAATAGATATTGATGGGGGCAAAAGGGAACAGGGGTCTTTGGGGTCTTTGCAAATGGCCACGGATGGCAGACATAGCCCTGCCTGGTTGCTAGACACAGGGAAGTGCTGTTCTCCCCTGTAACCAGATTGGCCACCACCAAAGGCCTGGCTACTGCCCCTGCTGGACCAACCAGGTAGGCTCAAAGAGGGTACCCTTGTGGCCCCAGAGTCCTCAGGCTGAGGGAAGGTCGCTAGCTGGCTCCCGGCGCCCAGGATGTAGTGTGCCCGGCCCCCAAAGGGCGCCGGTTTGAGGTTTTGGCTTGCTCCTTTGGAAACGGAAAACAAAGAGGGAAATGGGAAAGGACACAGAGGAGAAACAGGAGGTGACAGGTGGCATAAGAGGGGATCTGGAATGCATGTTATGTTAGGGTGCCTCTATAGCTGCTGTCTGTGCTGTGGGGCCTGGGGCTCCTCGGGCAGAGGGTCTGCTTTGGAGTTCATCTCCAGGATGTGCCTCTGTAAATGCCGCACCCACTCTTCCTGGATGGAGAATGGGCCCTGGAATTCCACTTCACAGAACCTGCACTTGAGGGTATAGATGTTGCCCACAAACTTGACCAGTGATGTCCGGGGGTGGGGGGGAGGCACCAGGGAGGGAACTGGCCGGACCCCGAGTGGGGGTTGCCGCACCTCTTCCAGCTTCTGTTGCAGGTCATTGGCATCCTCACTACCCCGAGCTGCAGAGGCATCTGGTGGGCCGGCTTGTCTGCGTTCAAATTTGTTGATATTTTGCCGTTGGTGCTCCTCTGACTTCACGGTCCCGGGTGGTCTGGTTGCCAGAGGCCGTTCACCACTGTCAGCTGCCCTGCCAGCCTCAGGCTCCGATCCCGCCCCCCCCCCAGCACTTCGGCCAACCCAGGACAGGCCCCCAGGTGTCAACCCCAGGGGTGGCCGTTTGTCACTGTCACGGCCATCGCCAGCACTGCGGAACTTCTTGGTAAAGGGGCAGCCACTCTGGATGTAGCTTTGGTAGGCACCCACTTTCTGGGGCCCGTGTTTGATCCACTCACTCATCGTCTCCATGGGAGAGACGTTGACACCCACTCTGTCACACCGAACTGCCGAAGGTGTGCCCTCGCATGGCTGGCTAGGGCTTTTCGGTTTTCAAAGTAAAGGCCACAGAGCTCACAGCAGGCCTCGGTGGAGGAGTGGGAGGTCTTCTCATGGAGAGTCTTTGCCTTGAAGGGCAGTTAGTTCAGTCTGGATGTAGGTCTTGGCCTTGACCTCTGCTGGGAGGACGCGATCCTCCTGTAGGGGCCGTTTGGTTACCACTGGGCCCAGGTAGCTGGTGGTAGAAGGTTTAGCCCCCGTGATGGGCGACAGGCTGAGCTCCGGGGGAACCTGGGCCGGCCCAGCTCCTCATTTTCCAGGCCGGCTAGCCAGGGGTGATAGAGGCAGTGGGGAATGCATAGCCCCAGGAGCTGCTGTCGGGGAGCCATCCTCAGCCAGAGCAGGAGCCAGGTCTCCAGCTGGAGGCTCTTTCTTGATGAGGCGCAGCTTGGACTTCTTCAGGATCTCTTGAAGTGTGTCAATAGGTGAGCCATTGACAGACCACTTAGTCACACCCATCTGGCGCAGGTGGGAGCGAGCGTGGCTGGAAAGGCCCTTGCGATTCTTGAAGAACTCACCACAGAATTCGCAATGGATGTCACGTACTGGCTCTGCCCGGGATGATAGGTTCAAAGGTGCCATATCTTCTCGAGGCGTGCCCCAGGGACCCTCAGAGGGTGTGGCTCCCCATGCAGGGCCCCTGGCAACATCTCCCGCTCGATCTCCACTCTCAATTGTTCAGGTTTCAGTTTCTTGGGCAAGGAAGGAGTAGCAAGGCCTGAGAACATCTTCCGGGCCGTGGGAGGAGGAGAAGCAGTTGGTGAGTGGCCCAGGGGACTGCCCGGTGGCGGTGGCAACTTCTTGGCCAGGGGTGAAATGTGACGATCCGGGGGACAGCGGGCCTCTAGTGAGCTGCTAGGACCTCCGCTACCCACCACCTTGGCTAGGGCTTTGGGGCTAGGCCCTGGTGGGTGGAGGTGTCCACTTGGCCTGCATTGGGTCCGTCTCTTCAGGATCTCCCGCAGTGTGTCAATGGGTGACCCGTTCACAGACCACTCAGTCACACCCATCTGGCGGAGGTAGGAGCGCGTGGCTGGACAGGCCCTTTCGTGTCTCTGGGCCTTGAGGTCTGGCAGCTCCTGTTTGCTGCCATGAGGAACCTCTGCAGCCACTTTGCTGCTCAGCCGACTGGCCATCGGCTCCAGGGTCCCAGAGACAGGCAAGCTCTTCTTTGGGAGTATCGGAGACCCCCAAGTCCATGGCCACCATTGTGTTTTTCCTCAGAACAAAGGCCCGGCGCGGGCACGGCCCCCGGACCCTGCTCCGGCTTGGCCTTGGGCCCGGCTGCGCTGGGAGAACCACCGGGCCTGGACTTGGGGAACTTGGCGAGGGCGCCCCCGTGGTCGCGTGCTCCCGGGCACCCCCCCCCCCTGCACTCGGCACTGGGCGGTGGAGGTGGCCATCTTGGCTCCCAGAAACCCTGTCCAAACTGAAACAGAGGCCGTCGGAGTCTTCTCAAGGAGGATGGGCAGAGAGTTGGGATGACGCGACACGATGAATCTCTCTGTGTGCTGGAATGACTCCCAGGCTATGGTCCAGGTAACTCCACAATGGCGGGCAGTGAACACAAAGTCTGAGAATGCGGCAGTTGCTCAGTCCACAAGGCTGGATGTCTCTGCTGGTCTTCAGTATGCGCTGGATTCCGGAAGAACGGGGCTCTCATGCAGTGAAGGAACAGATGTCTCAACGGGGCGAAGGCAAACAGGCAAAGAGCATGTGTTTCCTTCTACCACGTCCTTCTTAGGCTCCTAGCTGGCTTTTCTTAACTTAAATTATCCTTTTTACCTTTTGTTTCTGGGCTTTTTACTTTTCTCTATTCCTTTCTTTCCTTCTTATTCTGTGGCTGGTTACGTGGCTGGATAGCTGGCCCCTGGTATCCTCCTTTACTTCTCCTTTTCTTGCTTTTCCTCTTTTCTTCTTCCCCCAAGCCTAGAGTTCTCCTCCTATTTGTTCTCTGCCTGGCAGCCCCTTTATTCTGCCCAGTCATTGGTTGTTCAGTTCTTTATTAATCAACCAGGTGTTTCAGGCAGAAAAAGTAATATGGTTTTCCAGAGTTAAACAAATGCAACTTGCATCCTTAAACAAATACTCCACAGCGTAAACAAATATAACACATCTTAAACTAATATTCTACAACAGAACTCGGTCTTGGGGCTAACGAGATGGCTCAGCAGTTAAGAGAGATTGCAGAAGACCAAAGTTCAGATGTGTACAACCATCTGTAACTCTAGCCCAGGGGATAAGACTCTGTATTCTGGCCTTGTGTGTACATATAGACACCAACATGCACATAATCAAAAACTTTTTAAATCTTAAAAAAGGAAATTATTCTCTAGTCTCCCGAGTCCTTGATCTATTTCAGAAACTACAACAACAACAAATTCCACAAAGGATGGCTTTGAGAATAACAAGGGTAATTTCCTTTATAATGTGTCCATTCATTCACACATCCACAAATATTTATCTAGCTTTGTCATTTTATGTTCTGTATTTTAATGCTCTCAATCTGTTTTCTAGGGCTTTGTTGAGAGTTGTTACTGTTCTCTACTTTATAAATCAGTATTTCAGCATCTCCTGCAGTGCTGAAATTCAAGTGACTCTTGTACAACTTCTATCTAAATACACTGAGTTTGAATGTGTTGAGTGGCAAGCCCACAGGTTTGCCTACCTAGCACTTCCTTCTTTAATTCTAAAATGTCTCTAGTGAGCACTACCTATGAAGAAACTCAAAATTAATTTAAACTGAATAAAAGAAAATGATAGTTCAGCATTTTCCAGTCAAAAAAATTTACATTCCTCTACCCATCAGATTGTAGAGGGGCAGATGCCAAACTTAAATGGAGTTGTGTTCCATCAAATCACTTTCTCCTCTATCTGATTGCCCAGCACGAGTCAGATCCTTCTCTGCTATTGTAAACTTTGTTGCTACATCTTCCTAAAGACACCTGCAATGAGTCTTCAGCAACCCCTGGTCCCACATTTCTTTCCCAGACTGCTTTGTGTATGCAGCCCTGTCAGAGGCTCCCTCAGACAACCACAGAACTTTCTAGGCTGTACCCAGGACTCTGCAGGTCACTGAGGCTCAGCACTTGCAAGCATGGGGCCATGTGGCACAGTTACAACAGATCTGGGAATAAATACACACGTTCCACAGGCTTCTTCTTCATCCCATCGCTCTGTGTGGGAAGTGGTACCCAGTGCCACATCTGGCAAGTTAGTCTTCATCCTTGCATATTTCCCTACCCTCTGTTCCACAATATTTGTTTAACTATGCAAAAACATGTTGCTTTTGTTAACTATGTAAAGATGTGTTGCATCCGTTGAACTATGCAAAGATGTGTTGCTGTTTTATTTTGCCTGTCTTAAGGTGCCTGATTGGTCTAATAAAAAGCTGAATGGCTAATAGTGATGAAGGAGGTATAGGCAGAACTTCTGGTCAGGGAAAATAAGTAGAAGGAGGAATTTAGGCTCAGGAAAGAAAAAAGAAAGGAAGAAAGAGAGAGAGACAGAAAGGAAGGAAGGAAGGAAGGAAGGAAGGAAGGAAGGAAGGAAGGGGAAGGGAAGGGAAGGGAAGGGAAGGGAAGGGAAGGGAAGGGAAGG
>JABTXL010004573.1:1070046-1107503 GCA_025134845.1 Neodon shergylaensis | reverse complement strand
AAGGAAAGGAAAGGAAAGGAAAGGAAAGGAAAGGAAAGGAAAGGAAAGGAAAGGAAAGGAAAGGAAAGGAAAGGAGATGTCAGGGACACTCCAGGGGCCAGACAGACAGATACAGAGGAAGCAGGAAAGGAGGACGAATGAAAGAAAGGTAAAAAGTCACAAGGCAAAATGTAGATGAATAGAAACAGGTTAAATTAGTTTAAAAGAGTTAGTGGGACAAGCCTAAGCTGAGGTTGATCATTCATAATTAATAATAAGTCTCTGTATCTTTATTTGGGAGCTGGTTGTCAGCCCAAAGAAAACGCCAGCTGCACCCCTCCCTCTCTCCCTGAGAAGGATTCATGGACTGCTGTAATAAGTAGCTTGGGAGCTGTTTGGGAAGTGTGTGTGTGTGTGTGTGTGTGTTTCCATGATGGGGGGACACGTGCCACAGTGTGTGTGTGTGCATGTGTTCATGTTGGTTCTTTCTTTCCACCTTTATGTGGGTTCTCCAGCTTGAGTGGCAAGCACCATTACCCCTGAACCACCTCGCTGGTCTGATAACGTAGTGACAGGTGACTAGAACTTGAAGTTTCTCCCACAGAGACTATTGAACTGGCTCTTGGGAGGGCGAAGAAATGTGGTGATGATAAAGGTGATAAAGGGGGCACAGCCTGGGAAGGGGAAGAAGGAGAGATGCCCGGGGAAGACTAGGAGCTCAGGGAAAGGAGCTGAGTGCAACTCCCGGGAGATTAGTAAATGTTGTCATTTCAAGAGCCCAGAAGGAAGGTTTGGTTTCTTCTCCAATGCCCCATTTTGAATGTGACATATCCTCACATGTCCTGTGTGATTATAATTATAGTGTAACCCCACACACAGCACAACTGGTACACTCTTCCTGTAACAGCACAGGGGATGAAAGTCAATGACAGCATTGGAGACACCTGCAGTGCGGATAGAAGATGAGAAGGTGACAATCTCATAGTTGATGGTTATTGAATTGGTCATCATGTGAACCAGATTGGGTGAGGAGCTAGGTAGGACTAGCAATACACATAATATGGCTATTTCAGAAAGAAGGACTCTGACCATAGCTGTCAGCTGTCTTCTTAAGGTTTCTATTGCTGTGATAAAATACCATGACCAAAAGCAACCCAGGGAGGAAAGAGTTCAGCTTGAAATTCCAGGTAACAGTCAGTCAATGGGAGAAGTCAAGTCAGGAACTTAAACAGGGCAGCAACCTGGAAGCCGGGACTGAAGCAGAAGCCATAGAGGAACACTGCTTACTGTCTTGCTCCTTGTGGATTGTTTAACCTGTTTTTCTGTGCAACCCCAGATCACCTCCTGAGGGATCATGGCACTGCTCACTGTGAGCAAGAGAAGGCTACACAGGCTTGCCTAGAGGACACTCTGCGTGCATTTTCTCAGTTGAGGTCCCTCTCCCTAAGGACTCTGCCTTGTGTCAGTCTGACAAAGCACTGGTCTGTACAGCTGGTAAGTCGTAGAGTTAGAGGCAGAATCTTTGGGAACCACCAAAGATTGTCTGGGTTTGTCTGTCTTGCTTGTGTGCATGGCTGGTGGGCAAGTCCAGGACTGCGCCCACCCTTGGGAGAGTGGAGCTACCAAGCTACACCCAGACTATCACAGTTGCCCTCTTTCTGCTTTCTCCACTGTCTGCTCTGGGAGGGAAAATACAACATTAAACTGACACAGGAGTCTGAAGACTTATTCACAGGATGAATTTGTGACATTCAAAGCCAGATTGTCCCGGGTTGCCTTAGTGATATGGTCTGTGAGTCAGAGCCCTGCTGGGTCACACAGCTTTCTGTGTCCTTATCAACGCTGTCACATTCTGTACCCGTAATGCTTACATTTTGGTGCCTGGCTAGGCAGCAAGCTCCGTGGAGAAGGCAGATGTCTCCCAGGCTCTGAGTCATCTCTGACTCCTGTATATTCAGCTCCTCTACAAGCTAGACCATCTGAGTCAGCATGTCCCCACTCCCTGTGGAGTTCCCCTGTGGGGCAGAGTCAGGTCAAAACCCAGTGGAGAGTTTGGGCTCCCTTGTATCACCCACTGGTTTAGATGACAGGGTCTTCAGTATGGGTGGCACCCCCCACACACACAGGATCATGCAGCTGGATATGGGGATCATGAAACTGTTGTGCTGGGGGACAATGCTCCTGTACACTGTAAAGATTTGTCACTTGTGTTGGTTTAATAAAACGCTGATTGGCCAGTAGTCAGTAGGGAAATGTAAGCAGAGCAACCAGACGAGGTGAATTCTGGGAAGAGGAAAAGTAGAGACTGCTATCCAAAGTCAGATGCAGAAGAAATAAGATGAGGATGCCTCACTGAGAAAAGGTACCAAGTCACGTGGCTAAACATAGATAAGAATTATAGGTTAATTTAAGTTGTAATAGCTAGTTAGTAATAAACCTGAGCAATAGACCAAACAGTTAATAATTAATATAAGCCTCTTCATGTTTATTTGGGGCTGAATGGCTGCGGGATCAGGCTGGACAGAAACTTTTGTCTAAAATACTGCCAAAAAGTTTTCGGAATTCACAATGACCAAAGAAAAACATGTAAAAATCCCATTTGTGACTTTACTGTAGCCTTGACTCTGGACACACAATGTAAAGACTTCGTACTGTACATTCCAACATGCTGTGATACGCCAATCGATGCAACAAATTGGCTCATTTTATACAGCATGTTATGAAGGACAGAGTTTTACTGAACATCAACGCACATAATGGTTTAACCACAGAAAATAAAGTGAAGTGGCATTTGATTTGTATTTTAATAAATAAAGCTTGTCCAAAGAACAGAAAAGTAAAACAGCCACACTGGCCAGTCTTACAGACCAGGCAGCAATGGCACACACCTTTAATCTCAGTAGCCACACTAGCTTGCCATAGAAAGCAGGCGGTAGTGGTGAATGCCCTTAATCCCAGAACTAGAGAGGATTCTAAGATGGGAGGAGACAGCTCTCAGTCTCAGTCTCATTCTGAGGTTTACTGGAGGCAGGATCGCCATTGCAGACTTAGGTCAAGATAAGAGCTAGTGACTGGCCGCTTTGCTTTTCTGGTCTCCAGGTTGAACCCCAGTATCTGTCTCTGAGTTTTTATTATTTGTGCTTCAATAAAGTTCTAGTGTTTTTTTTTTTTGGTTTATAAGTATCAAATTAGTTTATCTTTGGGATGTCCTGTGTTATATAAACCTGCATATTCATTTCATTATAGTATTCAAATTTGCTTTCCTCTCTAATATGTTATAAAATTAATTACATTTGAACTAAGGAACTGTTTTATAATAAATTCCTTTGTGATTTATATCAACAAATATTTTTATATTATAGATTTATACTATTTTTATATTATCAATAAATACCTAGTTTATAAACCTATAAAGAGGGTATTGAGTGGAAAGGGGCCACAAGTAGAAAGATTAAAGTTTTGGTTTTGTTAGCAGCCCCGTTAGTTAGTAGACTCCACAGACAGACTTGGGGGCTGTGGTTGTGTGTTGTGCTATCCTTCTCTCCCTCACATTTTGTACTGAAGCCCAGACTGGCCCAGCAGCATTTAGACACCCAGAGTGTCTGTTCTGCTGACTTTAACAAGAGCAAACACATTGCTCGGAGTGTTTTCCTAGTCAACCAAAGCCTGCTGCCCTGTGTTCGATATTCTTACCTTCCTAGAAACAATTGCTTTCTCATTTTGGTCTTTCTGCTTTGCTACTCAGTGTGTCGATTCAGATTTTACTTAATAGCAGGACAATACTTTTTTTTTATTTTAAGCTACTACAGCACAACAGAAAAGCAGAACACACATAAAGGTACGTTAAGAAGTCACAAACGTCAGGGCATGGTGGCACATATCTGTCATCCCAGAACTCTGGTGGCTTAGACAAGCAGACCAAGCGTTTAAGGCCATCTTCAGCTACAAAGGCCATTTTAGGCCAGCCTGGGCTACATGAGTCCACGTCTCAAACAACAATAACAACAAAAATCCATGGCAAATGTTTCTGAAAAAAAAAAAGTTCAGAAACTGCTACCAATTTGCCTCGCCAGAATGTTGTTTTATTGATGACATTTTAAAGTTGTGTGAGAAGCCACAAAATAATCTGGTCCACACCTTGAAGTTTGACTGTTTCTGAAATTTAAAAAATTTAAAAATTAACGCAGTACAAGCAGATGGGCACTCCTTACTACCACTTAGAGTAATTGAGTCTAATTCTATTCAATTAAATATCACTGCCATCAAGAGGGATTAAAGGCTCAACAGCCAACCTCTAAATACAGCAATTAAAGTAGCTGAGATCCTGGACAGAAACCCACCCCACTATATTGCTTTAAGTCAACGGACTAACACCATGACTTCAAAAGCAGCTGCTGAGTCATCACCAGAGTAACGGAGACTGTGGGCCTAGCACCACCTAAGTGACAGGTCTCAATGCCTGTAATAAAGCCCAGTGTTACCACGTCTGCAAAGCAGACAAGAGCCCAGGCTGAGCAGACTCGGCTCTACAGGACCCATCCAGGCCGAATGGACAGTACATTAACAAGGGGCCTGGTCAAGGGTGTTAGGGTTAACTGGGGTCCATATTTAGAGGCAGAAAGTAAACAAATCATCACTTAGCTATTTGGGCATTTGCGGGATTTGGGGAAGACACTCTTGTCTAAGTATCATCTATGACCTGTCAGGATGTCTGGGATCCAGCCATGGTGGATATAGTCTTCTACAGCGTAAGGTTTTCCCAGACTTTCTGACAGTTCTGCTGCTAAGGGGAAGTGTTGATTCTTCAAGACAGGACTTGCCGTGTCTACCGGACATATGGCAATTCAGCTAAGCACAGATAACCAGAGAGGCCATGATCTTTGTACTTATGCCTTTTTTACCCTATATACCTTTTTAAAAAGACATACCAGCTAAAATGTAAGAGCAACTGCATTTGACACGGTCCTGGTGAACAGTGTGCTTCTTTACATTAAGATCTCTTATCATTTACAATTTAATTTCTGCTTTGCTTCCAAAATTATGGTGGTTTTTTTTTTCAAATTATGCAGCTTTGAAACTCTATCTGAAGCAACATTCATGTAATTGCTTTTCTTGGCAGAGGGAGTAATTTTAAATTTCTGGCTCCATGTAGGCTCAGATGTTAGTCTTCTTGGCACCTCCTATTCGTTTTTCACAGGCAAAATGGCAAATGCCCAGTGAGTCTTCCCTTCACTTTCTCTGCCCTTTCAATTTCTTTGCCAAGATTAACTGGAAAAAAAAAACTCAAAGAGAAATTAAGTCAACCCTGCACCGTGTTAGCTCTAGTGAGAGCATTTGCCCATGCTCTCTCCGTATTAAATTTACCATGTACACTAAATTCCTGCTACACCCTACTGGTCCCAAGCCCTAAAGAAAACAATTAACTGAGATGAACGTAATTCAGTGGAAACATCTGCCTCAGATCCCAGGCCAACTGCATTCCTCACACCTTTCTTGTGAAAGATCGAAAACAGGTTGCGAAGAAAATACAATGACATCCTTGGAGGACTTCTGCTATGAATTTGATGCCGGTTTTAATTCTACAGTCTGCCTAAACCCTTCTTGGAAACCACATAGAGAGTGTTTTAAAGAGTGTGAACCTTGTTTACAATGGAACCAGGAGAAACCTGTTCTGCTAACCCTTCGCTTGTAAGAACTGGGAAGCACCTTCCAGGGATTGAACCTCAGAGATCAGAAAATTATTCGCTCCTAAGGGAAGATGCCACTTTATAGGGAAAAGAGTTACTGCAAGCAGGAGTTAGATCAGGGGGCGGGAGGAAGAATATTCAAAGTACCTGGGGGGAGGGGGGGAGTAATGGATCTGAGTTGGCATATGTCACAAATCAGCAACAAAGACAAACACTGACCATGTAGAGATGGCCTCCCAAGGCAACCCTGCTCCTTGGTTGTAACAGCAAAGCCACCGGAGGAGGCGTGGAGGTGAACTAGGGAAAACATAGGCAGGCGCAGGGATGTGGCTCTACTCAGCCATAAAATCGACAGTCCTCCATCAGGTAAAGGGAGGTCAGCTCTTCAGCTGCTCCTGTCTCCGCCATGACCAAGGCAACTTGTAAAAGAAAGTATTTACTTGGGTTTATGGTTTCAGAGGGTTAGAACCCATAATTGGGGAGAGAGGGAATGGTGTCAAGAACAGTTGAGAGCTCAAATCTCTAACCCCAAGCCGGAGGCAGGGAGAGTTCACTGGGAACAGTACAAGCCAGTCCCCGGTGACACACCTCCACCCACAAGGCCACACCTCCTAATCTTCCCTAACAGTTCCTCCAGCTGGGAACCAAGTATTTAAATGTTTAAATCTATGGTGGGGGTGTTCTAATTCAAACTGAAGCACCACAGACTTCCTGGAAAGGCTTGAACAAATTATCTGCTCATCCTAGATAGGGTACTGCAGACAGCTCAAAGAAATGATTCTGTCTAAATTAATGGAACAGTAGGCTGACTAAGACTGCTTATACAGGGGTGGGGGGGTGACTCAAAAGCAGCACAGGAACGCCCTTAGGGAAGATGCGTCCTTGGAGCTTGCTGGATGGGGTTTTAGGCGGTTGAATGCTCATCTATACTCTGCCCAGCAACTATCATGGCTTCTACAATGCCAAGAAGGGGCCTTGCGATTCTTTTAGGTTTCAGAAGCTATATCAGCCTTTTAAATTGGTTTACTTCCTGGGCCTTGTATGTTTCATTTGCTTCCTAAGACTTATGAGCTTCTCTCCTCTCCTAGAAGGAAATATTCTACGGGATAAAATAGCTGCACGCGGCTAGAAACGCCTCTCTGGCCCTAACTACTCTTTATCCCTACATTGAACCTCTTCCAAGAAGGTGGTTCAGAAGAGTAACTTTAAAATTTTAAGAAACTCTGTCACATTTAACCATGGGGAAAAACAGCGAAGTATAGCTGCACACAACTACAAGTCTTGAGTAAAAATTGCCAAAGAGGATTAAAAAATTGCATTTTTTTTTAAAAAAATATAGGATTGGAGGTATAACTTTGTTGGTGGAAGGCTTACCTAGCATGTATAAAATCCTGGACTGGATCTTCAACACTGCATGAATGGGCTGTGGTGGTGCACATACTCAAGCCCAGATTTAGAATGTCAAAGTCATCCCAAGCTACATAGTAAGTTTAAGCCAGTCTGGATATGTGAGACCCTATCTCAATAAATAAATAAATAAATAAACAAATAAATAAATAAATGTCGGACTACACATACCCTTTGTAAAATTGGGCAGGTGGATGGACGAGTGGATTCTTTCTGCCCTGAATTATTAAGAAGAGCTTAGGACTCTTTCTTTAGTCCCCCATAGAATCACAATCCTGATTTCTAGTTAGACATCTTCATTCATGCTTCTTATCATTGATCATAGGAGTCAGAGAAGTCCTAGTAAAACTGATGGGGGATGGAATGCTACATGGCACAGTTGTACAGAACATTTTATTGCTTTTTGCGGGGAGATAAAACCGGTTATAAATAGAAACTGTCCGTCATTGCGACACTGAAAAAAAAAGGGAACACTGTTCAGCTGAATCAGAGAATTTTCTAATGTCAAAATACCGCAAACCAGACTAACGTGGTAGGAAGCCACCCAATGTTGTTGTGAAACCATTGTGACCTCATGTTACACCACTGCGCGCTCAAATAGCACTTATTGTACAAAGACAGGGAGATGGTTTTTTTATTTTCTGTCTTTGACATCATGATCCACTTAATTAGAATTTATTAGGGACCAATAAGGACAAGACATATAAAAAATGTTTAAGAGTGGAAGCAGAGACTAGTCAAGACAGCATGCCTACGGGGAAGATCATTTCAAATTCATTATTTGTCTCCATATACAGGGACCAGCTTCTTTTGCAAATGGTTTCATGGAGCCTAATCTAGAGCATAAAAGAGCTTAGTCCTCTGCTTAAATATGCAGAAACTTAGAGCTAAGTTAGCAGCCCAGCCTGTAGTCCAGCACACGTGAGGTGGTGGGTTGTCCTTGACTACCCAGCAAGTTTGAAGGAAGCCTGGGTTACAGGACACTCATTCTCAAAAACTAACCACCAACAGACAAAGAAGAACAAACTTTTGGCTGGGTGAAGTGACTCATGCTTGTAATTCCAGGCAGAGGCTAGGGAATACCACAAATTCGAGGCCAGCCTGGGCTGTGTAGCAGAGCTGTACCTCACAAAAAGAAAGCTGTGACAACCCCCACCACCACCACCTTAGCTATGGCAACTCTTCGTTTTTACTTTTCAACTAAATTAAGTTTAAAAAAAAAAACTAGTTTCTGGCAACTATATCATTCATTGCTTTTGAACAAATCTGGCTAGAGTTCAGAACTTTTCAAGCTCGGTCTTCCCGTTTCATCAGTGAGTGAAATGGAGGGGAGAGCAATCTTCCAGACCATACTCTTCACTCTTTGTTACTGCAAATGTTTTCATCATCTGAAATAGTTATGCTAATCATAATCATTAGAACATAATGATAACTATAGTTAATTATGTCTTTGGGGAATGGGTATCATCACACTCTTGGCCGTGGTCTGAACTACTGAGAAATAGAAAAACAAGAAATAGGGAGTTGAAGACTCAGAAGTTAACAAATAACATCCAGACTCCTAGACTATGTGCCCAGCCACATGTCAAACCCTAGACCAGAGTGTGAATTTGGGGGATAGGAACAGATACTAGTCATCTTTATCAGTAGTTATAGCATCTTCCAGGCCCTTCACAATTTAATTTCCATTATTAATACCACATTCTAATGTCTATTTGTTCAACCAGATATGATTATACCTAGTATATGATTTTAGAACTCTAACCATTCAGGGCTTTAGAAACAATTTAGACTATGGCTGACATTAAAACACCAATTTGAAAGGAATTCAAATCTAAGTTGCGGTTTTCTAATGTTACATATCATGGTTTGAACTTTAAATGTTCCTTAAAGGTTCATGTGCTTAAAAGTTTTAGTCTTGTGCTAATGGAAGTTGGTGGGACTTTTAGGAAGCAAGTCCCAATGAAATGAAGGTAGGTCATTGGGAATGTGTCCTTGAGGTAGATATTGGGACCTCATTCCTTCCTGTCTCTTCTTGTTTCTTCTTTATGTTCATAAGTTTACAGACCTTCTCTTCCACATGCTCCTATCAAGGTCAGGGCAATGGGAGCAAGCAACCAGTCATGGAAACTTCCAAAACTGTGAGCTAAACTAAGGCTTTCCTCTTTTTATGTTTGTTTAATCTCAGGTATCAGCTACAGCAATGGAAAGCCTTCCGTCACATGTTAACCCGCACTTGAGTTCATTCTGATTTGGACCCACTGGCTTGTCTTTGTTTTACCTGTAAAGTAAATGCATTCAGGATATATCGGATTTCTGTCTCCAAAGTTCAAGATCAGTATTATGAATCTGTGACAACAGTGAGTCTCAAGTAAAACAAAGAAAACTTGAAGAAAATCTGGGGAGAAATGAGAGCTCATAGTCACTCTGAGCCAGGGCGAGGAGCTTGCACAGCTGCGAGTCTCCTTGATCTACTTATTGACAAGTAGTAACAGAAGCTAGTAGGCCCATTGGTAGTCTTCCTAAGTATCTGGAAATGCATCCCAACAAAAATACTTTAAGATCCTACAGACAAGAAATCTGTATCCCCTTGCTCTGGATTGGTGAGAATAACCAAAAGTGGCCCCTGAAAATTTAGCTTATGAGCCCTTCCCAACTCAGCAACAAGGAAGAAAGAGCTAAGACCCTATCCAGACTCTTAATAACATTTGTACATTCTTCCTCAACAGTGGGGCTCTAAGTCTAGTGGTTTTGTTCATTATTATACACCTCAAGAGTTATCTAAACAAAGGCACATTCATCCCCACCCCCCATCCCAGAAGTGTCTTCTCCCCTACCAATATGGACATTTAGCCCTCTAGAAACATGAACTAAAATAAACTCTTCCCCTATGAGTTGTTTTTGGCTATGGCATTTGATCATAGCCACAGAAAAGTAACTAATAGTATCTTCTGTTTAGCAACCAGATTTAATTTTAAACTTAGCTTGGTGAATTTATTTAGTAAAAAAGTAAAACAAAAATCTAGCATTTAGAGTATAATGCTATACTAGGGTCATGAATTATATACCCACCCCCAGACACATTTATAATCTTATTAAGGTATGAAATGGTAAAATAAATCAATTATAAAATATTTTACAGCAGTCTCTCAGCCGTCCAGTTGTCGAGATACACAATATTATATGGAGCCTAACTGAAAGTAGGGTCTATTATTTTAATTGTTGGTTTTCTACATGAAGAAACAAAATGGCAAGGTCACTAAATAACAATCAGTGACAGACAAGACACTTGATGAACTGAAAGCCCATGTTACCATGCTATGAGGATAGTCTAGGTCTTGTATTCATGTCTCATAGTTCATTTCAAACACACACATTGTTGTACACGAGACTTCAAGTTGAGTATAAACATGAGGTATTGAAAGGACATCCCAAGAGTGGAGAGGCATGTCAAAAGGACAGTTCTGCAGAATCACATCTCTCCACAAATATGAGCGAAGACTCTGCTTTGGTTTCCCAGCCACCTAGACCCAAATAATCACACAAAAAAACTATATTGATTACAACACTGTTTGGCCAATGGCTCAGGCATATTTCTAGCTAGCTCTCACATCCTAAATTAACCCATATCTAAAAATCTGACCCACTATGTGCATGATATAAGCAGCTCCATATTTCTTCCAGCTCACTCCATTTCCACAAGTTCCTGAACAAAATATTTATCATGATTCATCTGCATAGTTGACTTGATGGGCTTACAATTGCCTACGGGCCGTGCCCAGTGTAAGAGACACCCTGAATGTGTGGGTGGCACTACCCTATGAGATCCCAGACTGAATAAAGGAGAAGGGCTGAGCCAAGCACCAGCATTCACTTCTCTTTGCTTCCTGTTTGTAGATGCCATGCGATTAGGTACTTCCCTTCACCATGTCTTGTTGACTGGGGTTTCTGTCCTGCCTGATCCTGCAGCCGTTCAGCCCCAAAGAAACACACAGAGACTTACATTAATTATAACTTGGTTGGCCTGTTAGCTCAGGCTTCTTATTAACTAATTCTTACATCTTAAATTAGCACATTATTCTTGTCTATGTTAGCCACGTGGCTTGGTACCTTTTGTCAGTGAGGTGTTCTCATCTTGCTTGCTCTGTGTCTGGCCTCCTCTGTGATGGGTGCAGACTGACTCTTTTCTCTTCCCAGAATTCTCCTGTTCTCATTGCCCCACCTCTACTTCCTGCCTGGCTACTGGCCAATTAGCATTTTATTAAAACAATACAATATAAGGGCACAAGACCATTATCCCACAGCAATGCCTCCTGATGGAAGAGGGTCATCTGTCTTTGTGTTACTTTCATTGGTTAATAAAGAAACTGCCTTGACTTTTTGATAGGGCAGGATTTAGATAGGTGGAGTAGACTGAACAGAATGCTGGGAGGAAGAAGGCAGTGAGGAAGACGCCACGCCTCTCCTCTCTGAGATGGACACAGGTTAAGATCTTTCCCGATAAGCCACCACCTCGTGGTGCTACACAGATTATTAGAAATGGGTTAATCAAGATGTGAGAATTAGCCAATAAGAAGCTACAGATAACGGGCCAGGCAGTATTTAAAAGAATACAGTTTCCATGTAATTATTTTGGGGCACAAGCTAGCCAGGTGGCTGGGAGCTGGGCGGCAGGAACGCAGCCCACTGTTCCTTCTACAGCCTTCTCTGTGGCTGCATCTTCCATCTGTGGGCCAGTGATGAGAAAAATAGGTTGAACAATGTTGAAATTGTCTGAATTTCATGTGATATTATGAAAAACAGCAGCTATGAACATTTAATAGAAACCCTTAAGGTGAACCATTAAAAAATAATAATAAACAGTAAGGAGAGAGGTAAAAACAAACAAACAAAACACTAGAAAACATTTGAACCCTCGTTACTATGGAGTCAAACATCAAGAATTGGGGTGGGGGATGCAGAGAAAGTTTTCCTTCCTCGTCTAGGGCTCAGATCCTCCAGGTCCATTGATGCTATGGCCTCAGCGCTGCTCCTTCACCCCAGGACGGACACTGTGGCTTCAGTAGACTGTGAACTGCTGTCAGTTCTGCGTCCCATCTCTCCCTGAGGTCACAGTTAGCAGCTGGAACATTAACTTTGCAGCAACGGCTCTGGTATTCCAGGACAGTCATTCTGAGCCCTGCAAGCCTGGCTTCCTGTGTCCTGTATGCTCTGAGATGACTTGAAAAAGAAACTTCTGGAATTCTCCCCAGTAGCCACTTGTATGAGCTTTTACACTGCTCTCCAGAGTTACCGTGAGTCGCTCAGCTTACATGGCAGCTGTCAGGACCTAAGAAGATAAGGAATAACATCTAATAAAGTGTTTGTTTTATTGCAAGCTTTAAAAAGCACTCCAAGTACGTTTCTCAAAACTGTCAGATCGGCAGTCTCTGTAATAAATAATGTACTCCAGAGGATAGACAGTGTCTAGACCCTGATTTCTTCGAGACTGGCAAATGTCATAAAAAGCTCCTCACAACTATGCAGAGGCGGAAATCCTTTGGCCTCATCTACCCCCAGCTGTGGACATAAACAGAGAGCAGCGTCTGAGTGCGGCTTATCAGTCTAGGAGCCGAGTATCCACCTGTTCCTGGTATCAGCATTTTTGTCTGCTCCTCCACAACCTGTGGAGTGTTGTACCCACATTCAGAAGGGTCTCCCCATTTAGTTAATTCTCTCTCAAAACAACACCATGGACCTGTAGAGATGTGCTCTCACGATTAAGTTGATAATCGAGTGGATGTAGGCTAGAATCTTCCCGGTAAGCGCACCTAGCAGTGCTACACAGATGAATGGAAATGGGCTAAATTAATATGTGAGAATTAGCCTAGAAGAGGCTAGATAGAAATGGGCCAAGCAGTGTTAAAAGGAATACAATTTGTGTGTTGTTATTTTGGGGCATAAGCTAGCCGAGCAGGCGGCTGGGGTGCTGGGGACGAAGCCCGGCCGCCCTTATTTCTACAAATGGCGCCCAGACGTGTGGACAACTGAATCCACAGAAAGCCTGAAAAAGCTTGGGAAAGATTAAAGCGTGTTTTCTCGGTAGCAGCGATTTCTCGGGTCTGCTCTGCTTGCTAGAAACAAGCAAATGCTCTCATCTTAGAGAGGCTTCCTGACTCAGCTTTAGCTGCAAAATCATGCAGCTCTTTTAAAAGGTCCTGCCAAGAAACATTTAAACGATGTCGACGAAAAGTGAACGCATGCTTTTCGATTTTCAGCCTTAGCAGGAAAAAAGCTGCGTCGTTTAAAAATGCCGGCTTTCTGGGCTGTCCTGCCAGGGCAGGCGATTAGTGCGGTTTACAAGCACAGGCTGCTAAATCTCGTTTGCTGTCAGGGACTTGAAATGCCATAGAGTTGTGGCAGTAAACATGGCTACAGCCATTACCTCAGCCATGAGGCTGGAAAGCTAAGGAATGGGCTAAATTCAGCCACCAAAGCCACGGCTTTAGTCCTACTGATATTGCTTGGTAAATTAAAGACTCATGTGGTCAGAAAAAGAGAGATATACAGTAAAGAGAGATTCAAAGACAAAGAAAATTTCTAAATGGTTTACAATGTGTTAAAAATATATGCAAGCTAAAAGTTAAAAGTTCTCAAAAGTAAAAAAAGGAAGAAAGAGGGTAGTTGGGTGTGGTAGTACACACCTTTAATCCCAACACTTGGGAGGCAGAGGGAGATTGACCTCTGTGACTTCAAGGTGTGGTAGCACACGCCTTTAATCCCATTGCCCAGAAAGCAAAGACAGGCGGATCTCTGAGAGTTCAAGGACAGCCTGGTCTACAGAGTTATTCCAGGACAAAGATACAGAGAATATAAAATAGAAGTAAAAATAAACAAAATAGAGTTAAAATAAAGCACACAAAGATGGAAAATAAACAGAGAATTTTGATACTGTATGCTATTATGCTCTCTTTGAATTGTTTGAATGCTGAGGAAGGAGCAACAGCTGCTAAAAGATATTTGTTTATAAATGCTGCTGAACTAATCCAATATAGATATTTTTAAAATGCTTTGAAATTTGGATCTAAGGACATGATACTTTGGAAAGGAGTTTCTTATTTTGTTTTCACAGAGGGTGAGAGTCTGTGGATTTCTTCTATTCCAATATGGTATGATGGACCACGCCCTCCTGAAGGGTTGCTGAGAACTCCTTCAGAAAATTCCTTCGCTCAACTGCCAACTGAGATGAAACTAGCACACAGGTTATACCATGAAAGACCTAATTAACGATGCCCCCATTCAGCAGGAAGCAGTTTGGAGAGAAAAAACTGCGCCCATGTTCCCAAATATAGTTTATAAACGTTCTTTTACATTTAAAGGGGGATATGATATAGATATGAATAATTTGCATTAGTATAGATTTTGCTTTATTGATAGAGATTTAAGGTCAATTTTGTTATATGTATTTCTGATCTTTATTAAGGTATTGTGACTGTGTAGTTCACTTAAAAATGTAATGTATATAGGTTGTTAATGAATAATCAATAATAGTCAAGCTTGTAGTCATGTTAGTTAAGATTTTCTAGAGGTACATAGGTATATGTTAGATCGGCATTCTTCATATCTTTCAAAGACTACGGAATATGCTATTTAATGTTTTAATAACTTAGGACTTTTCATGAAAATGAGACAATCTGCTCCTGGCAGCACCAATCTACTTCAAGAAGAAGATGGGCATCGAAGAGGATCCTTATGGAGTTTGATAGCCATTTGGGCAAGAAAACTGCTCTTGCCTGGACTATTGCGTAAACTGGACACAGAGAACCTGCAGAGAGAGGACTACTGAACTTGCCTAAAGGTGAGATGATCTTTCGGGGTTCCTGATTCATGAAGGAGTCTGCGAGACATTCTGCAGGACAAGCAGATAGTGACTGCCTTTGAAATTTCCTGCTTTGTGGAAATGTCTGCTGGAAACTATGGGCCTGTAGGCCGAAGATGGATGCCCCAACGGTACAGAGAAACTTTGGGTGACTGTACAGGCAGCGAGATGTCTCTGTCATTTCTAGAGTTTGGAAGTTGCTTATTTCTTGTTTGCTTAGCTAATATTGTATCTTTCTGGAGTCTTTGATGGAGTTAAAGAATAGTTATAGTTTTCCTTAGTTATGATAAAGATTATTGTAATTTTTACTTGATAACTGTTTTGTTATATGTAATTTTGCTATGTTAAAGTTAAAGCCTTCCTTTTTTTGTTTAAACAGAAAAAGGGGAAGTGATGTGGGAGTGTCATATATCAATCTGTTGATTTCATTGGTTAAGTAATAAAGGAACTGCTTGGCCCTCATAGGTTAAAACATAGGTGGGAGGAGTAAACAGAATAGAATGTCGGAGGAAGAGGAAGTGAGCTCAGACTCGACAGCTCTGCTCTCTGGAGCACAGAAATCATGCAGCTCCTCTCAGAGCCAGATGCGCGATGAAGCTCCAACCCAAGATGGATGTAGGCTAGAATCTTCCTGGTAAGCGCACCTAGTGGTGCTACACAGATGAATGGAAATGGGCTAAATTAATATGTGAGAATTAGCCTAGAAGAGGCTAGATAGAAATGGGCCAAGCAGTGTTAAAAGGAATACAATTTGTGTGTTGTTATTTTGGGGCATAAGCTAACAGGCGGCCGGGGTGCTGGGGACACAGCCCCGGCTGCTCCCTATTTCTACAATCGAGCCTAATCACAGTGGTGTGAGTTCTTACATAGCCCAGGTTAAGTGAAACTGCAAGCATTTTTGGCGAAACGAAGAGACAGTGGTCTCATATTTACGGTGCTGGGCTGAGGCGGCCTTAGGCGGCACTTTCCTCCCTGCTATCTTGATGTGAGGGGAAGGTGTGTCCTTGTCTGCTGTCTGGACATTCCCCGACCTGCTAGACTACCTTTCCAGGTTCCCCATACGATGCACAGGGCTGTGGGATTACCAGGGTGACTTCACAGGTTCACACTAGTGTGACTGTGTGTATTAAATCCACAACAGCTTTCTGAGAGCCCCTCATCCATCGCCAGATTCTCTGAATATGAAAAATAGACCCATAAACGTGAAGCAGGCGTGGCCTACCCTGGTTTGTCAGGCACTAAGTGGCATGAGCTTCCCTATGGAGCACAACCTCAGGTGACAACCCCATGCTTGGACGGTATCTTAATTCACAGAAAAAGCTCTACAACGATGTCACATCACACTTTCCATATATGGCTCTCTTTGCCATCAGCAAAATCAGAGCACATCTGACTAATACAGACATTAAAAGCAAATCCAGAAAAGGAGATCCATGCTGTTGCATACCAGGTAAGCGGTGTAGACAGCACTGATTCCCATTTTATGCATCTCATTTTCTTCTTCATATTTCTCAAAATTACAAAGAACCTGCAGTATTTGAGCCCTGGGGAGAAGAAGGAAACAAAGGGAGTAATCAGGAAAGCTACAGCCAGATGACGATATTTTCTTCTCAACTCCCTCCGTGCGCTGGAGTCCATCCCCAGCTCATTCGGCACGGGGCTTCATCTCAGCTTACCTCCACAACTGCACTGGAGACTCAAATGCATTTTAAAAATGTAAAACCTTGTTTACCTTCGTGTCATAAAACTAACCAACAGGGAGAGCACTTTCCTTACATGTAAGACTTCGAACGGAGTAAGTCACACTTATCCCCAGGGAGCCACCCAGGACCAGCCCACAGATGACCCCTTCCTGTTATTTTCCGAAATCCTGTTCACAGCTGACCCAAAGTGGAAGGAAGAGAAAGGTGTAATTTCCCTGCAGAGCCAACCTCACGGATGAAAAGAGGCTGAAGAGGCCTGCAAGGAATCCAGGCATTTTCTGTTACCATGCACCATTTCCTCACTGCTGTTGACCTATAAGAAAACTGTGGTTTTCAGCATAAATGGGGTTTGTAATAAAAATTTCTTATTACTGCGGAGTCTTCAAGCAGCTGCCTCCTCCAGTTCAATTCTCCAGGTAGACAGATTTTGACAATACTACTGACGCTGTTATTGAGCCTGCTTGTATAAATCTATGAGCAGATCAAGGCTCTTCACGTCCTAAGGGAGTTGACTTCCCTGGTGAGAGTTTTAATTACTAGAATATTTTTAATGTTTTTATTAGCACATATTAATTATATATAACAATGGGTTTCGTTGAGGCATTTTCACACGTGTGTATAATGTATATGACTTTGTTCAGTTCTGCTTGCTTGCCTCCCCTCCCAACTAGTCAGATCCCCTTTTACTTTCATGTTGCATGTGTGTGCATGCGCACACATTTGTGTGACCCAATTAGTTTCATGAGGGTTGCTTACAGGAGCAAGGGTGAAGGGTTGTTTATAGGAGGCAAGACATTTTACCAGTGGCTACCAATGAAGAAAATGCCCCCCTCTACCCCACCAACTACTAATTGCCTATAAGCCCTAGAACACTTTTACTTAAACAAATGTATATAGCACCACATCGGGTTCCCTTCCCATATTAAAGGTGTTTGTTATTTTTCTTTCTTGTTGCTGTTACAAATCAGCTTAAGGAAGAAGGTTTATTTTGACTTATGGTTTGGGGGGTCAACAGCAGCAGGAGCGTCTCTTGGCTACTTTGAGGAGCTTGGGTGAGCACTAAGCATGTGCTCACATCTAAATGAACCAGGAAGCAAAGCCATGGATGCTGATGTCCAGGTGGCTTTCTCCTTTTTCTCCTTTCCTCATTTTATTCATTTATTATATTTTGGATCACAGATAAGGAGATGGCACCTCCCATATCCAGAGTGGGTCTTCCTCAGTTAACTTTCTCTAGAAACATCTTCACAGATACCCAAAGGTGTGCCTTGGTCTAATTAATCTAATTAATCTAATTAATCTAAATTAACCATCTCAGAATTTAAACACTTAAAATATGTGCTGTGTCTTCCTCTAAAAAACAATGTATACTATACCTATATTGATCATTAATACTATCCATTCAAATCAATGCACTGATACATTTATTAGTGTATGTTTATGGACACATGCATATATTTACAAAGTAAATTATGTTGTTTATTGCACAATGTCACTTAGTGTCTTAGGGATTCTATGGTATGAAGAGACATCATGACCATGGCAACTCTTATAAAGGAAAACATTTAATTTTGGTGGCATGCTTACAGTTCAGAAGTTTAGTCCTTTATTGTCATGGTGGGAAACAAGGCAGCATGGAGGCAGATTGGTGCTAGAGAACAAGCTGAGAGTCCTACATCTTGACGACAGGCAACAGGAAGTGGTTTGTCTCATTGGGTGTAGCTTGAGCATATATGAAAATTCAAAGCCCACCTCCATACTGACACACTTCCTCCAACAAAGCCACACCTCCTAATAGTGCCACTCCCTTTGAGGGCCATTTTCTTTCAAACTACCACATTCTACTCTCTGACCCCCAAAGGCTCGTAGCCACATCATAAATGCAAAAACTGTTTCAGTCAAAATTCAAAAGTCCCCATAGTCTATCATAGTCTCAAATCTATTTGAAAGTCTAAAGTTCAAAGTCTCTTCTGAGATTCATCCAATCTTATAACTGTAAACCCCTGTAAAATCAAAATAAAAAAGCAGATCACAAACTTCCGATATATAATGGTACAGGATATACATTACCATTCCAAAACATAGGGAGGGGGGACATAGCGAGGAAATCTGGGACAAAGCAAGACCAAAAACCAGTTGGGCAAACTCCGAACTCTGTATCTTCATATGTGATGTCAAAACTTTCTTCAGATAGTTAACCGCTTTTAGCTTTGTTGACTGCAAGACACTTCGCTCTCCTGGGATGCGTCCACTCCCTGTAGCAGCTCTCCTCAGCAGGTATCCTAGGACTCTGGCATCTCCAACATCTTGAAGTTTCCAAGGCAATCCAGGCTTCAACTTCACAGATTCACACAATGGCCTCTGTAGGACTCCATTCAGGGACAACTCTGACACATATCTTGCCTTACCAGATTCTCATAGTCAGGGAGGACTATTTCATAACCTCTTCCTTCTGTCCTTAACTCTAAAGCCAGAACCACATGGCCAAAACTGCCAAGCTCTGCTGCTTTTATTCTGTTTCCTAATCTGTTTATCTGCTTGAACACAGGATTTAGCTCCATTCCACTTCTTGATGTTCCTTTTCTCCTCAACTTCTACATTTTCTTCCTCCTTTTCATTATAAATCTTCATTAGTGTTACCACTAATAACCACATGACAGAGTAACTATACTAGGCTGTTTTGAGATTTCCTTTGCCAACAGAATTAATCTAGATCTCTTCTCAAGCAGACACTTCAGACAAGGGAAATAACAGCCACATTCTTCATCAAAATATCACAAGAATGATCTCTAGACAACATACTAAAATTCTTCTCTGAAACCTTTTCAGCCAGACCCCACAGTTCAAATCACCCTCAACACCACTGTCCTCCATGTTCCTACCAATATGGCCCATTAAGTAGTGTTTAACTGCTTTTCCAATCCACATCCCAAGATCCATATTCCTTCAAACAAAAGCATGGTCAGGTGCTGCAGCTTGTTGGTTCCCAGCTGCCCAGCTAGCTTAGACCCGAAATAATCACACAGAAACTGTATTAATTAAATCATGGCTTGGTCCATTAGATCTAGCTTCTTATTGGCTAACTCATATTAATTTAACCCATTTCTATTAATATGTATATCACTACGTGACAGTGGCTTTGGCATGTCTGACCCTGGTGGCTCCATGGCTTCTCTCTGACTCTGCCCTTCTTTCTCCCAGCATATGGCCTAGCTTTCCCCACCTAGTTCTGTTCTTCCCTGCCATAGGCTCAAAGCAGTTCTTTATTTATTAACCAATAAAAGCAACACATAGACAAAAGAATCTCCCACACCAGTCAGGCCTATCACAACAATACCCCAGTCCCTAGTACCAACTTTTTCCTAGTTAGGGTTTCTATTGCTGTGAAGAGACACCATGACCACGGCAACTCTTATAAGGGAAAATATTTAATTGTGGTGGTTTACAGTTTCAGAGGTTTAGTCCATTATCATCATGGTGGGACATGGCAGCGTGCAGACAGACACGGTGCTGGAGAGCGAGGCAAGAGGTCTTACATCTTGACTCACAGACCACAGGAAGTGGTTAGAGACACTGGGCATGGCTTGAGCATATATGAGATTTCAAAGCACACCTCCATAGTGACACACTTCCTCCAACAAGGTCGTAACTCCTAAGAGTGTCCTCCTTTTGGGGGCCACTTTCTTTTAAGCCACCACACTTAGGAAAGCAGAGATTTGGGAATCTAGTCTACTCAGTGGAATACTACTCAGCCTTAAAATGGAGAGTTTTTCATTTAAACTTTAAACTTTAATTTGGAGCTTGCAACATTCCACCTGTGGCCCTCACTCTCAAACCAGCTGCTCTTTTCCTTGCCCTTTCCCCCATCTCCCCAGTCACTGAAGAATGTGGATGAACTAGTAAGACATTAAGCAAAGTAAAATAAGCCAGTTGATGCCTCAGAGAGGCACAGAGAGGCAAGTATGTTAGCTACTTTACTATTGTCATGATACCCCAACAAAAGCACTACAAGGAAGAAATGGTTTATTTTGTCTTCCAGTTCCAAAGTGTTGAGGTCTATCATGGCAGGAAGGGCATAACAGCAGCTGGAGAAGTCTAACTGTAGGCTAGGAAGCTTGTTGATGACATTTTCACACACACACACACACACACACACACACACACATACACACACACAGCAAGGAGTGGGGAAGGAGGAGGAGAAGTATGGACAGGCTACAAAACCTCAGAGCCTACCCCAGAGACCCTTCTTTCAGCAAGGCATGTCCATCTAAAGGTTCCACAACCACCCCAAACAGCACTTCCACTGGTCAAACAGATGAACAACATACAGGATGCCATTTCTCATTCAAACCACCAAAGCTAGTGTTTCAGGATCTTTCTCACGGAGTCTAAGAAAGTTGATCTTACGCTTGCTCACCCAAAGTGGCCTAAATGCTACCCAAGACTGCAGTGGGCAGGAGGGCCCGGAAATTGTTATTGAAGGGTTCAATTTTCAGTTAAACAGATGAATAAACTTGAAGTTTGTATCTGAGAGTGGCAGTCCACAATAATGCGTCTCAGAACTACTAAGAGGAAGACTCAAATATAGGACTGCACATAGAGGTAAGTTACTTAACTTTACTCTTTCCATATAAATGCATATGTTGAAGAATCATAAATCACCACATATGTCAGCATCTACAGTCTATACACTTAGTCTATACACTAAGTCATATTAATTAAAATATGCTGCTGGAAAAATATTTAAAGTAAACAATATTTAGATAATCCCTTTTTCTAATCTGTCATGGTTTCTGTGTTGAGTGTTCAACTTAAAAATCATCTTTTCAAATACCTTACTTGCTTAAACACTGTTCCTTATAATATCAACAAACAAAAGTCTGTATTTAGTTTTGTTTGTGATAAGGTTTTGTTACTTAGCCAAGGCTAGCCTCAACCTTGCCATCCTTTTTCCAAGTTCCCCAAGAGGTAGGGTTATAAGTTATACCATTCTCAGCTCAGCACTTAGGTTTGCAATAGAATTTTGTAATTTTACTCTCCCTGTAACATAAATGTGTGTTCCTGTATGATGTAGTATTGTTATCTGTCAATCTGTTTGTGTTGATTTCATTGGTTAATAAAGAAACTGGCTTGAACCTTGATAGGACAGAAAATTAGGTAGGCAGAGTAAACAGAAAAGAATGCTGGGAGGACGTGAGGCAATCACCATGCCAATCCTCTCCGGGGCAGACACGATGAAGCTCCGACCCAAGATGGACGTAGCCTAGAATCGTTCCCGGTAAGCTACTGCCTCGTGGTGCTACGCAGATTATTAGAAATTGGTTAGTTGAGGTGTGAGAGTTAGCCAAGAAGAGGGCCAAGCAGTGTTTAAAAGAATACAGTTTCTGTGTTGTTATTTCGGGTGTAAAGCTAGCCATGTGGGATCTGGGCAGGACGAAAAGCAGGCCTGCTCGCATCATCACTACAGAATGGTGCCCAGACATGGATGACTGAATCCACAGAAAGCCTGAGAAAACTTGGGAAGGATAGAAGAAAGCATGTCTTCTTGGTAGCAGCAATTTCTCGGGTCTGCTCTGCTTGCTAGAGGCAAGCAAGCACTCTCATTAAGAGAGGCTTCCTGACTCAGCTTTAGCTGCAAAACCCTGCAGCTCTTTTTAAGAGGTCCGGCCACGAAACACTTAAACGGTGTTGATGAAAAGCTGACTGCATGCTTTTCAGTTTTCAGCCGTAGCAGGAAAAAAGTTGTGCCGTGTTGAAGTGCTGGCTTTCTGGGCCGTCCTGCCAGGGCAAACTCTGACTCTTTGAGGCAGGCAATCCGACTACAGAGTGTTTGAGTGTGGTTTCTGAGTGCAGTGCTGCAGCTTGCTTGTTGGCAAGGACCTTGAAATGCCACAGAGTTGTGGCAATAAACATGGCTACAGCCTGTACCTCTGCCATGAGACTGGAAAGCTAAGGAATGGGCTGGATCCAGCCGCCAAAGCCACGGCTTTAATCCTACCTATGTTGCTTGGCAAATTAAAGACTCATGTGGTCAGAAAAAGAGAGATATACAGTAAAGAGAGACTCAAAAACAAAGAAAACCTTTACAGTGTGTTAAAAATATATGCAGGCTAAAAGTTAAAGTTCTTAAAGTTAAAAAAGAAAGGAAGAGAGTAGTTGGGTGTGGTAGTACACACCTTTAATCCCAACACTTGGGAGGCAGAGGTAGATTGACCTCTGTGACTTCAAGGTGTGGTAGCACACGCCTTTAATCCCAATGCCTGGGAAGCGAAGACAGAAGGATCTCTGAGAGTTCAAGGACAGCCTGGTCTACAGAGTTATTCCAGGACAAAGATATACAGAGAACCTGTCTCAAAAAATAAAAGTAAAAATAAATGAAATAGAGGTTAAAATAAAGCTGCACAAAGATGGAAAATACACAGAGAATCTTGATATTGTATGCTATTATGCTCTCTTTGAATTGTTTGACTGTTGAGGAAGGAGCAACAGCTGCTAAAAGATATTTGTTTATAAATGCTGCTGAACTTATCCAAGATAGATATTTTGAAAATACCTTGACTTTAAAATTCGGATCTAAGGACATGATGCTTTGGAAAGGAGTTTCTTCTTTTGTTTTCACAGAGAATGAGACCCTGTGGATTGCTTCTATCCCAATATGGTATGACAGACCACACCCTCCTGAAAGATTGCTGTGAACGCCCTCAAAAAATTACTTCACTCAACTGCTGACTGAGATGAATCTAGCACACAGGTTACACCATAAAAGAGCTGATTAACAGCGCCCCCATAGAGCAGGAAGCAGTTTGGAGAGAAAAAAACTGCGTCCATGTTCCCAAATATTGTTTATAAATGCTCTTTTACATTTAAAGGGGGAGATGATATAGATATAAATAATTTGGATTGATATGAATCTTGGTTTACTGATACTAATTTAAGGTCAATTTTGTTATATGTATATGTATTTCTGATCTTGATTAAGGTATTGTGATTGTATAGTTCATTTAAAAATGTAATGTATATACATTGTTGATGGATAATCATCTATAATCAAGCTTGTAGTCATGTTAGAGTTTCTAGATATATAGAGATATATTTCAGTTAGATAGGCATTCTTCATATCTTTCGAAGACTACAGAATAAGGAATTTAATGTTTTAATAATTTAGGGTTTTTCATGACAATGAGACATGTCTGCTCCTTGCAGCACCAATCTACTTCAAAAGGAAGATGGGCATCGAAGAGGCTCCTTATGGAGTTTGATAGCCATTTGGGCAAGAAACTGCTCTTGCCTGGACTGTTGCATAAACTGGACTCAAAGAACCCGCAGAGAGAGGACTGCTGAACTTGCCTAAAGGTGAGATGATCTTTAGGGGTTCCTGATTCATGAAAGAGTCTGCGAGACGTTCTGCAGGACACAGCAGATAGTGACTGAACTGTCTTTGAAATTTCCTGCTTCATGGAAATGTCTGCTGGAAACTATGGGCCTGTAGGCCAAAGATGGATGCCCCAACGGTACAGAGGAACTTTGGGTGACTGTCCAGGCAGTGAGATGTCTCTGTGATTTCTAGAGTTTTGTAAGTTGCTTACTTCTCATTTACTTAGGTAATATTATATCCTTCTGGAGTCTTTGATGGAGTTATAGATAGTTATAGTTTTCCTTTGTTATGATAAAAGAAAAAATGATATAAATATTGTAACTGTAATTCTTACTTGATAACTGTTTTGTTATGTGTAATTTTACTATGTTAAAGCCTTTCCTTTTTGTTTAAACAGAAAAAGGGGAAGTGATGTAGTATTGTTATCTGTCAATCTGTTTGTGTTGATTTCATTGATTAATAAAGAATTAACCAAGGCCTTGGCCCTTGATAGGACAGAAAATTAGGTAGACGGAGTAAACAGAACAGAATGCTGGGAGGAAGTGAGGCAATCGCCATGCCTCTTCTCTCCAAGGCAGACACAATGAAGCTCCGGCTCAAGATGGACATAGGCTAGAATCTTCCCGGTAAGCTACTGCCTCGTGGTGCTACACAGATTATTAGAAATGGGCTAGTCGAGATGTGAGAGTTAGCCAAGAAGAGGCTAGATATAATGAGCCAGGCAGTGTTTAAAATAATGCAATTTGTGTGTTGTTATTTTGGGTAAAGCTACCTGGTGACTGGGAGCCTTGCAGCAGGAATGCAGCCCGCAACTCCCTACTACACCTGTAAGCTCCTGTAATTTTAAGAATGGATCAATAGGAAAAAGGAGAGAGAGAGAAAGGTACAGTGTGTCCATCCCTTTTCCCGTGTGCCTGTGAAGTTTGTGATAACACATGAGCTGTGTGTGAACTCTGTTTCAGGGCTGTGTGTGTTGAACGTGGACCTTCGACATGTTAGAATACATAGTGCAATCATAGATCATAACGAGTCCATCACAGGAGCTCCTCAAGGAACCTCAGTCCTACTCGATTATACACAACAAACAAGGGCTTGAAATAATTGGTACAGACATGAAATGTCTTAAAGACAGAGAAGCCAGGACATTATGAACCGGTCTGTTTCAGGGGCAGGTGTGGTTCCAAAGAAAAGATAGTGCACCCATGCCATCGCTAGGGTGGGTGAGAAGGATGCAGACAAGACTGGGTGGGGATTCCAACTATGCTTCGGTGCATGGGTTTGGCGATGGCCATCACTTCTCTCAGGCAGTGGTTCGGGTGGAGCAGAGGTCCTTCGGCGACTGGGGAGATGGGGGAGGGGCAAGGAAAAGAGCAGCTGGTTTGTGAGTGAGGGCCACAGGTGGACCGTTGTAAGCTCCAAATTAAAGTTTAAGGAAAGGCTCATTTATAGAAGCAAATAGTGTCAATTACTACAAGACTCATTCTGCAAACACACCAAGAAGCTCAGGTTTTACTACATAAATGTATACGAAGACTAATAAAGGACTAATTTTCATTTGTGAGCTTATTGTTTTGATTCTATTAAACATTTATATTGCAAAAGCTTTATTAAAAAGGTTCTTTTTGTTTACATCTTGTGTGAGAAGAAACACAAAGGGTTTATCCTGCCTTTTCGTTCTCTGTAGATTTTGTAGGGTTTTTTGTTTTTGTTTTGTTGTAGACAGGATCTCTGCCTGTGGCTCAGGCTGACCTGCACCCCACTATGGAGTCCAGTTTCTTCAAACTCATGGCAATCCTTCTGCCTCAGGCTTGTAAGTGCTGGAATGACAGATGTGAGTCACCATGCCTGTTTTTCATTTGCTTGTGTGTTTTGGGTGTTGGGTGTTGAACCCAGGTCCTCACACACTACTCAAGGATTCTACAATGAGGTCCACCCCAGACATTGTTTTGTTTTTAACAGCACTCAGTGACTCCAGAGAGTGGAAGTTACGGCAGAACAGAAGCAGAACAGACCATGGGTATCCGGCTGAAGTACCAGGGATGGGCTTGTTCCTATGCTTATCTTGCAGGTGTGTGGAATAAACGCAGTGGTGTAACCATCCAAGCCTGATTATCATCTTGGGCTCACTGAGAAATGAAGGAGCCCTGACAGTTATAGGTCCTCGCCCCCACCCCTTAGAAGAGTAGCTCAGAACTGTCCCTGATGACTTTCCAGGCCAGTCAGGTGGCATATCTACTATCCAGGAGACACGGGGTCATATATTTGCCCTGGATATGTGCCCACCTGGCCACTCCTCAGGCAGTCCCTCCTTCTTCTGTCCCAGTGTTCATCCTATCCCTCACTGTCATCTAAAGACCTGAGACCCCTCAAAGAACCAAACACTTACCTGACCCTAAACACCACTAGCGAATCCTCAACTGTCCTGTAAGTCTGAGCTCTTTAGAAATAATTTTATTTTTTTTTGCCTAATTTACTCCATCTCTTTTTAAATTATTCCATTAATAGAGAACAACAAATAAAATACATGTGCTGTAGGAATTCCTACCTCCAGTAGCCTTTAAGTTACCCGCCCACTTGGGCGTGGCCTCTTATACTATTTATGCCCATGTAAAGCATGTGTCTGGCCTCTTCTCCAGCTGTGGGATTCGGTTGCTGTTCCCCATTCCAGCAGAGGATTGTGATTTGTGAGTCTACCCCAAAATAAATAGCCCTCTATTATGCTCAGTTCTAAGCTAGTGTGGGGTTTCTTTTAAGCATCCTTCATACATATGAAAGATTGGAGAAAATGTAAAAAACTATCGTTTACACTGGTAAGGAAGGCAAATGGAAAAATACCCAAATACCCGCTCATCTGTATGCCAGACACTGTGAGTCGCTAAATATGCTGGATACTTCTGTCAGGATCAACGATGCAGAGAGACCTACCACTCCTACCCACATTTATTTGCTTCAGTCATGGATATTAAAATGCTCAAGACAACTTTTTGTTTCAGCTGGAAGATGTCCTGAGATAAGAGGCCACGGCTCTCATTCTTACAGTGGAAATCATGTCTGGAGAAACTGCAAATTAGCTATTTTCTTGAATACATTGGATACCTGACACCGTGAGGCAAACAGCCAACGCAGGGTGCTGGTGGTTACAAGAATAGACCAGAGCACTGGCTCACCTGGGTCACAAGCCTCCAAGCTTCTGAGGTAGCAGAAAGATGAAGCTGGGAACATGAATAAAGTCACACAGGTATAAGCCATCTCAGAGAATGTGAATTCTTCGGGGCTGCAGATAAGGTCTTGCTAGATCTTTCTCCCACAGCCCCATCAGGCTCTGGGGAATTCAAAGTCCTGGTCCCAGTTTGCCCAGGATTGCAGGGGAGCCTGAGGTGCAGGATTTTCAACTTTACAGCTTTGACCACATGGTCCCACCTAAGGTTCAGAGAAGAGATAATGAGGAAGCCTCAGGCACAGCTGAAAACTGCCTAGGCCAGCAAGGGCAGGGGACTGGGCACTGAAGCTTAATTTCATGTAGTTACTTACTCTTCCACTTAATTCAGTAAGTCAGATGTTCTTGAACTGGCATTTGTGGTCTCCACAGACTTTATGGATTCCAAATCCATACAAGTTACATTATTTAAAAGGCAAGTGACACAGAGAATAGTTCTGAGGAGGTATTGTTCCTCTGTGAGTAGCAGTGTGCCAAATCTAACAGCCATGTCCCCCCAAATTTCTATCAGTAGGGAGGTAGGTGTAAGTTAGCCACCAGGCTATCTTAGAGGGCATACATATGGATATAGGCAAATATACCACCAAGGTCTGTGCATGTGTTTCAGAGTGGGCAATCTCCAATATATTCTTATTGCACAGAGTGTGGGTGTGGCATTCCACACCCATGTAGATGAAGGAGAGGGATAGGGACTCGGGAGCAATCAAGGAAAGCTGCTTCCTGTCATGAGCATGTGCTAAGACGCTCTCTAAAAATATTTTCAATCTAGTTAATAATGAGTTATAGATTATTGTAGACTTACAGACTTATAGTAAATTAAAGACTATAGTAGACTGATGTTTTAGACTCACAAAGTTAGGTCTACCTTTAAATCCCTTGAGTCTTTGAATATGTGCCTTATTTGGAATAAGGATCTGTGAAGATACAATTGATTAAAGAATTCATGATGAGATCATCCTGTTATAAACCCAATGTCTTCATCAAACATAGGGAAAAGAGAGAGAGCGAGACTCAGAGGAGACGCAGTTAGAGATGAAAGCAGACTACAGTGACATTGTAAGCCAGCAATACCAGAGCCACCAGAAGCTGGATGAGTTGGGGATGGTTCTATTCATAGAGAGCACACCCTGCCAGCCCTTTATGTCTAACTGTTGGCCTTCAGAGGAAGCAAAATAAATCCCCATTGTTCTAAGTTACCATGCAGAGAAACTAAGGCAGTATGAGGTGGTTTGAGTGTGAATTGTCCCCAACGCTAATGTGTGTAAACACTTGGCCCCACAGGCTAATGTTGTGAACACTTGGCCCCACAGGCTGTCTGAGAGCACTTGACTCCCCCCATCCTCGTGGTGTTGTGTGGGAGGGTTGTCAGCCCTCAGGAGGTAGAGTCTTGCTTCAGGAAGTGGGTCACTGAAGTGGGCCTTGAGGTTAGATAGCCCATCCCACTCGCTCTGTTTCTTGACTGTGTGCGACTCAGAGGCTGCTCATACACCTTCTGCCATGTGTTCCCTGCCATGAGAGACTGTACTTTCCACAGACTGTGAGCCCAGATAAACCTTCCTCCCTGTAGCTGCCCTTTGTCAGCTATTTGCCCATAAAACAGGGAAATGTAACATACATCAGTACTAAGGGAGATTTGGATCTGTTCCAGTTATCTCTTGAAGATGCATACTATTCAGGACTCACTGATTCAGAAGCTGTAACACACAAGAGAGAAACCTCTTTTATCCTCTTCCCCTGCACCACAGAACCATCCTTCATTTCTTTTTTTTTTTTTTTTCTGGCTATATAGACATTTCAAGAGACTCACTCTTCATCTCTACTCGCGATTCATCTTTCATTTACAGAAGACGATCTGGCACTCTGATGTCCCTCTGCTCAGCAAATGTTGTCTCTTATAATCTTGAGTTTTCTTAGCAGCTAGGATGGTGTCATCAATACCAAACTGTGACAAACAGAGAAATATCACTTCAAAGAAGAAATGCCCAATATCATTAAATAAAACTCAAAAACAGTATGGTGTGATCTTGCACCCAAGGGACTACAGCACTGTAGGAAATGTGGAAAGGGGGGAATATATAAACAACTTGCTATATTTTGCATTTGCTTGCAAATTTCTACTTCTGCAGACTTATGCCTTCCACTCCATTCGATTTCCATCTTCAGACAGAGTGACTCAATAAGCCTGAATGTTTCCGGAGGAGGCAGTATCGACTTGGCCACTCACAGAATGGACCATGTGGCCGCAAATACCTTGAGCCTTGGTGACCCAGAACTTCTACTTTCTGAATCTGTCTTGACTACCCCCACAGTTCACCCTTAGGAAGTCAGATACATGAAGACATTCCTTTTCTCATAAAATAGAAAAGAAAAACATCTGGGAAGATTGCTCAGTGATTAAGAGCACTGGCTGTCTTTCCAGAGGACCAGTTCACTTCCTAGCACACAAATCAGGTAGCACATGACTGCTGGAGCTCTTAGCTCCAAGGATCTGAGGCTCTCTTCTGGTTTGGTTGCACACACATGTGTAGGTACACTAACTAACACACACACACAAATAAAAAATAAAGTATTCGAAAATAGAAATGAACCAAATGATCAGCAACAGGCACCCTCTAATCCACCTATTTAAGAACTACAGTTAGCTCCTAAGGTGGTATGCACAAAGGCCCTGAAGTAACATAAAAGTATGTGCAACATTTTCTAAAATAACAAACAGGAGAGGATAGACATGCATAAGCATCTGATATGTGAGTATGTGACTAGAATATTATTTTATACTGCATTGTAACTTATTACCACAACTAGTGCCTCAAAATAGCCCTGGTTTATTAAGGTCCAGATCTGTGGTCAGAATTCTGAGGCTGAAGTGGATTTTCCTGTTAGTGTCTCATAAGACCAAGTCAAGGTGCTGGTCAAGTTTGTTATTTTGGGGATCAGTAGGGGACCAAGAGGCAATGCCCCCGTGGCCTTGTTGGTGATGGGTGGAGTTTTTCCTTCCTAGATTCTCCACATTCCTTCTCATTCCTCTGTCCTCAAACCGTTGACTCATTTTCATGTTTCGACCCCTTCAGACTTCTCCTTCCTCTCCTGTCTTGTTAAAGTTCTCACAATATGGACCCAAGTTTGCCCTGTAATCTCTAAAGTCCATTGGTTCGGGACTTTAATTCAACCTGAAAGACCTTTACAGAAGCAGTACTTAGATTGGTGTTCATTTGTATAACCAGGGATAGGGATCTTAACAGGACCACCTTTAAAAAAATCTATCGATCTATCAACCTATCAAATGTCATCTTCCCATACAGGAAGAATGGGCTCTCTGTGCAAGACTCAGTTCAGATGTGAACTGAAAAGAAAACAACCAAGAAAATGGGAAAACAGCCTTGTTACCAAAAATACACAGGGATGCACAGCTGCTGATGACTTAATATCCATGGTACATAAGAAACCCATACAGCTCAGCCACGAAAGAACAACAGAAACATGTACTGGAAGTGAAAATGGACAGAGCTGCTATTTAGACAGAAATGTTCACTAATAAAATAAAAAATCTGGGCCTCTTCTGGTTTTTGGTCACTAAGATAATTATTCCAAATTGGTCATATTTTTGACAGCTTCGTTAACTTAGACCATAAATCAAAGAGCAGCTATATAAATAAAACGCATTCTTCCTTTCAGGTCTGGTTTGCCGTAGGTGAGACAAAAGTGAATAGCAGCTGAGGTTACAACAAGAAACAAGAAGCTCTGTGCTGGGAACAAAGTGCTCAGGGGGTGATTCCGGATGCTCAGGATCAGCCCAGCAACAGGAAAGGAGGTGGTCTTCCTTCTTGCACTTATGGAGTGCAGTTCAAAATGCACGTTCTCCTCCAGATCCCACATTTTAATGGGGAGAGATGAGATCTACAGGCAAAGCATCACTAACCAGGAAGATAACCAAGGCAAGGAACACAAAGGAGGGGAAAGGAACATTTGCCTAAAATCAGGGTGAAGAACAGTAAAATGACGCCAGTGGCCTTGTACTGAACAGGCTCTCAGACAGAAGGATATCAGTGCCAATCCAGTTCAGAGCAGCAAGAGACAAATTCAGTTTAGTTGGTACAGGGAGGTACTTTCTAGTCATTTAACTGCTCCTCAAATAGAATATGTTCAGCCAGACACTGGATATTTTCCTCTTGGATAGTATGTGTGGGAATGCCTACATTAGTAGGAGGTTAAGTTGAAGAAAGCAAGAGAACAGCTCCTCTCTTTAAAATCATCTCACCTGCCCTTAAGCAGATGACTGCCTCACAATAAGCCCGGGCTGCTGTGCCTTGTGGATAGATGTGTCACTGAGAAAAGATGGGGCTGACAAAGGATTTCACAAGCTGTGACCCGCTGATGAAGGTTTATAAAAGGGGACCTTGCATGGTGCAAGGGAAGGGGACGATAAAGCGGCATCCTTTGCTGCAAAACTGGTCTCAGGTTTTCCATGGACAAATTCTCTGTGTTCTGAAAGGAAACTGGAGCTGTGTTATCACAAGATATGGACGACAAGTAGCTCAAGGGGGGAAATGTTTATTTTGATTTGAGTGTCAGAGGATTGAGTTTACTGCAGGCTGGCTCAGTTACTGAGAGCCTGAACTGAGGCAGGATGCAACGGAAGTGGAGAAGACAGAATGTGGAGGGCTATTTACTTCATAGAATCCAGGAAGCAAAGAGTTCATAATATGAGGGCACAGGGAAAGACACTCACCCCCAAGACACACCTCACCCACTTCCTCCAGCCAGGCCACAGCCCCCAATCACTCACATTGCAACTCCATAAACAGATTAATCTAGAGTCCTTGTGGTCTCCCCCGCTACCCCTCCTCTGAAGGCTGCTGGCATTGAGGACCAGGTCCTCAACGCATGAGCCTCTTGGGCAGGAAGCACTCCAAGTGACCACCACAGGAACATTCTCTAGTTACCATTGGAATTTAAAATATGAAAATCAGAGACAGGCACTCTGGAATTATGCTCACTACTCTGTCCTTCCATGCCCAAATCAATTGCCCAGAAAGCTCAAGAACTAATTTTTCAAACTTCCAATTTATTTCTCAAGTTTCATAGCATTTTAGAGTTGTTCTTTAGATAGGAAATACTGGCAGGAGATGTAACCTCTATCTAGATCCAGCAAAAAAAAAAAAAACATAGTCTCACTAATAATTTCTCTTCCTTTAAAATTGCTTACAGCTTCAAATATCTGAAATGAAACAATTTCATATCAAGATAACCTTGAGGTTCATTCAAATTAAATCTCACTATTGATTCTATAATGGGGCATCTGTCACCTTTTTAAGCATAAGAGAAAACCGCCAACATATACATATATATGCTATCTTTAAAACTGTCTTCTATAAGAATGGTCAATAGCAAAGATGAGCAGAAAGATATGAAATTTGGCTTCAGGGGCAGCGATCGTCTTAAATATTTTTAAGTAATAGCTTTCCAATCAGAATCACTCAAAAGGTAAAACTGAACTTTGCACTGAAATTAAAAAAGGTTCAAAGTCAGACATGAAGGTGCAGGCATATTGTTTCATCTTTCAAGAAGCTGAGGCAAGAGGATCATGTGAATTTGAAGGCATCCTGGGCTACAAAATGAGTTTCAGGAGCCTATGACACAGGACTCTATCTCAAATAAATAAATAAATAAATTGGAATATCAGGCGCTATTAGAAGCACAATTTGCTATTTTGTATATGAGTATATTATAGCATTGAGACAATAGCCTTAATTATAATGGGAATTTGTGCTATCCATTATAACATTGGTTAAGCAGCTGGGTTGATACAAAAAATGACAAAAGGAATTCATAAAATTTTATAATTGGAAGAGTAGAGATAATGTTTACCCATTTTATTTTTGAGACAGGGTCTCACTTTGTAGCCTTGGCTGTCCTGGAACACAGTATGTAGACCAGGTTGGCCTCGCACTCACAGTGATTTGCCTGCATCTGCCTCACACACACGTTTGTATTTGTAAGCAGATCCAGAGAGCTCAGAATCTTTCCAGCGTTCACACACCTGGTTCCTGGGGGCTAAAGTTAATACCCAGGAATATTGCTCACCACTCCACACTCTGGATACCACGGAGAGGCCTGACAAAACCAGGAGCAATCAGGCTGATGCAGTGACCTACATAGAGCCTGGTCTAGTCATGCAAATTCTCGTTGCTTCTCATCCACCCAGGTTTCCGAGCAGCCATACTTCTAGACTTTTCTAGGTTGCTCCTTACAATACCTTTGGGAATAACCAAAGGCACTGTGTTTCTCTTATAGAGACAGGATGTTTTCGTTTAGGAGACAAATCTGCAAAGCCAAAAAATTAATGAAAATTTAAATCACAGCTTAAGATAGCAATCTAAGAACTGAAAGCTCTTGACTGATGGGCAAAGACAGTGGGAGACAGCTCTGGAGGAGAGGGGAACACGCGTTTGTATCTGAGGGATCCGTGGAGTTCAGAAGAAAGGCACAGCAGAGAGGGCATGACATGGAAGGAACAAGTGGAGGCGTGTCTGTAAATGGTGTTCACATCTGCAATGTGCTCCCCCAGATGCGTGAAGAGGCTGTAATTTTCGTGTACAGTGAAAGAAACTACATGCTTCTTAAGTTACATGAAGTCAACAGCTGAGGGAAAATGAGCCAGGAGTAGATGCAAGGCCAGCCAACAGTAAAACACAACATACATGCTATCACCAGGAAACACATACAACAACCACAGATACAGCGGTGATAATGAAGATCAAGCATAGTCAAGGGAGGAAATTTGCCCTCGTATGTGCATAAAAATGTTCTCTAGTGAAGGGCTGACTGGTGTTCTTGACCCATCTCTGTTGTAAAGAGGCCACTTGTTCATTTCCCAGCTGGTGTGGGACAATTGTCTATATTCTGTCAATTATGTTTTAAATAAACGCTGATTGGCCAGTAGCCAGGCAGGAAGAATAGGCGAGATAACCAGACAGGAAGTAGAGGTGGGTCAATGAGAACAGGAGAATTATGAGAAGAAGGAAACTCCCTCTGCAGTCCTGCCCAGGCACAGAAGAAGGAAGATATGACCTACCCTGCTGAAAAATGTACCAAGCCATGTGGCTAACATATACTAGAATAATGGGCTAATATAAGTTGTAGGAGTTAATAAGAAGCCTGTGCTAATGAGCCAATCAGTTTATAACTAATGTAGACTCTCTGTGTGATTTCTTTGGGACTTAACAATTGCAGGAACCAGGCAGGCCAGAAAACCATAGACAACAAACCGGGTTGTCCAGACTCCTGAAATAATCACACAGAAACTATATTATTTAAATCACTGCTTGGCCCATTAGCTCTAGTTTCTTATTTGCTAACTCTTACATCTTAATTTAACCCATCTCCATTAATCTGTGCATCACCACGAGTTATGGCCTGCCAGCAAAGTTTCAGCACATCTGCCTCTGGCAGCAGCTCCATGGCTTCTCTCTGACTCTGCCTTCTTCCTCTCAGCATTCAGTTTAGTTTTCCCCACCTAGCTAAGTTCTGCCCTGCTATAGGTCCAAAGCAGTTTCTTTATTCATTGATGGTAATCCCAGCACACAGAGGGGGCTCCCACATCACATCTTTAAACCTAGAGCCATAGTAAATGATTCACATGGCTCCGATAATGTTCCTCTGTGTAAGCAAAAATGTCTCGCTGAGCACACCTTGCTAAAAGCAGTGAATGTCTGCACTCTGGCCCTTCTTTCCCCAGAATGCTGATGAGGCAGAAGCCTTGATGCAAGAATAAAATGGGAATGGACGAAATACATTGTTTTAACCTGTACTCACTCATTCTGTAAGTTTAGCTGAGCTCTGCACTAGGGTACTTTTCTCAGCGTGGCAAAATTCCTGGCAAAAGCAACTTAAGAAAGGGTTTATTTTGGATCACATTATGCCCATCATGGCCAGGTGTGGGCCAGATGGTCACTTTGTAGAACAGCGACTACAGAACAGTTTATAGTCAAGAATTTTGGATTTCCTCTTCTGTTAAACCTTGCTGAAAACACCCTCCTAGATAGACCCAGAAGCATGTCTCCTAGGCAACTCTAAATCCCAGAAAGCTGACAAGATCAACCACAAGGAGTGCCTACTGCGTGGCGTGGGGTCACTAAGAAGAGAGCAAAGAGAACAAGGGGATGCTGGTACACAATGGAACAAGCAAAGTTTACACCATAACCACAACAAAACCCCTAATGTAAAATAAATGTTTCACATAACAGTGGAGAGACTGTGGTTTCACTTCTTTGCAATTACTGTGTCTTGGGCAGGTGGTGGCACCAAAAGACACAGCAGTCCAACATTTTTCACAGATGTCCACAGCTTTCATCTACCTCATGTTCAATCAATGATCTTACACTATAGGTGAGTTGTCTATGCCCAAAATGAGATGCATAAATAAATCCTGTCTCAAAAAAATACGTGTTATAAAATATATTATCTTCTCTAGAATAATCATACATTTTAAGTAACAGCAACGAGTGGATAATAATTATAATATCTCTCCCTCCATCTGTCTTTAAAATCATATGTTGGCAGAGGTTTCTGTCCCACCAAGTCCCACAGCCATTCAACCCCAAAGAAACACACAGAAGTCTACATTAATTATAAACTGGTTGGCCTATTAGCTCAGGCTTCTTATTAACTAATTTCTACATCTTAACCCATAATTCTTGTCTGTCTGAGTCATGTGGCTTGGTACCTTTATCAGCAAGGCATTCTCATCTTGCTTCCTCTGCGTCTGAGTGATGGCTGCAGACTGAGCTTTCCTCTTCCAAGAATTCTCCTGTTCTTGTTGCTCTGTCTCTACTTCCTGCCTGGCTACTGACCAATCAGCGTTTCGTTAAAGCAATACAACTGATAATCATTGTCCCAGAGCAATCATACCCAACAGAAGGTATAGAAAATACCTCACTTGAGTGGATGACCCTAGTCTAAAACTGTCCTACTATGGGATGCTAAGTATTGGTGCCAGAGCCTAAGCTTATCATTTTCACAAAAAAAAAAAAAAAAGAAAATTTCAGGAAGATTAGTGTCAATTATGAGATTACACATCAAAGCTGCTACATGAAAATCTGTTTCTAAAGTCTTAAATTAAAAACCGACTATCTTAATTTCTATGTTTTGTAAATTGTAAGTGGTAGTTAATTTAAAAGTGTTGCATAAAATTAAGTGGAAATAATTATTTCCACTGCTTGACTGATGAGGTATCAGGACTAACACCAGCCTACAAACCTGGGGATGGATGGGTTTCATTGAATCTGTGTAAGAGCAATCAAGACAGGGTTTCACTGTAGCTTTAGAGCCTGACCAGGTTGGCCTCGAACTCACAGAGATCTGCCTGCCGCTGCCTCCCGAGCACTGGGATTAAGGTGTGAAACCTCCTCTTAACCTCTCCTGAGACCTAGAGAGCTAATGACACTTTACCTAATAGTCTATTGGTAGACCTCACTGTTATTAGTCTTTGCAAATACTAGATGTTTTACTATACTCTTCCCTCAGGGTCAACTAAACCAGACCAAAAGATTTCCTGCCTCTGAACCTTCAATGAAAGGCTGCTAGAGCTCAGAGGAGCCCAGGTACTCCAGTTCTCCTTACGAGCTACTGAAGAGTTTTGCTCAGCATGATACAAGCTGCTCACAATACCTCCCTTCTGCCCTTAGCCGAGCATTTTCCAGGGCAATACCAACAGCTCCAGACCTGCTCCACACAATTCTAGAGGAGAATGGGGACCCTGGAAATGTGTCTTCCCACTGCAGAGTGTGACAGGAACCCTGGGAATGCATCCACTGCAGTGTGTGACAGGGACCCTGGGAATGCATCATCACACAACAGAGTGTGACAGGGACATGGGAATGTGTCTTCCCACTGCAGAGTGTGACAGGGACCCTGGGAATGCATCCACTGCAGAGTCTGACAGGGACCCTGGGAGTGCGTCTTCCCACTGCAGAGTGTGACAGGGACCTGGGAATGCGTCTTCCCACTGCAGACTGTGACAGGGACCCTGGGAATGTGTCTACTGCAGTGTGTGATAGGGACCTGGGAATGCATCTTTCCACTGCAGAGTGAGACAGGGACCCAGGGAATGCGTCTTCCCACTGCAGACTGTGACAGGGACCCAGGGAATGCGTCTTCCCACTGCAGAGTGTGACAGGGACCCTGGGAATGCGTCTACTGCAGTGTGTGACAGGGACCCTGGGAATGC
>JABTXL010004573.1:1053929-1070036 GCA_025134845.1 Neodon shergylaensis | reverse complement strand
GGGAATGCGTCATCACACTGCAGAGTGTGACAGGGACCTGGGAATGCTCATTCCACTGCAGAGTGCTCCAAGCAGAGCTGAGCCCCTGGAATGGACAGGCCTGGCTGTCTACTCAATAGGAACAAATTTCAAACACAGTGTATGGAGCTGTGGGGCACATGTACTTCTGTAGCAAAGACAGGTTGACTCTTCTAACACTGTGGTCCTATGGGAGGGCTGTTGTCATCTTCACAGCTGGCTTAGAGGGGCTCTGGGGCCTCTGTTAGTACTTTGTCAATAAAGATTTTGTCATTGGGTTGGTAAGAGACATGAACCTAGAGTGGCGCCCAGGTGCCCAGGGCAATGTCCCCAGTTAGTTCCTTGGGCAGCTGAGGATAGGGAACCTGAAATGACCCTATCCTATAGCCATACTGATGAATATCTTGCATATCACCATAGAACCTTCATCTAGCGATGGATGGAGATAGAGACAGAGACCCACACTGGAGCATCGGACTAAGCTCCCAAAGTCCCAATGAGGAGCAGAAAAGAGGGAGAACATGAGCATGGAAGTCAGGACCACGAGAGGTGCGCCCATCCACCGAGACAGTGGGGCTGATCTATTGGGAGCTAACCAAGGCCAGCTGGACTGTGACTGAAAAAGCATGGGATAAAACCGGACTCTCTGAGCATGGCGGACAATGGGGGCTGATGAGAAGCCAAGGACAATGGCATGGGGTTTTGTTCCTACTTCATGTTCTGGCTTTGTGGGAGCCTAGCCAGTTTGGATGTTCACCTTTCTAGACCTGGATGGAGGGGAGAAGACCCTGGACTTTCCACAGGGCAGGGAACCCTGACTGCTCTTCAGACTGGAGAGGGAGGGGGAGAGGAGTGGGAGAAGGGGGAGAGGGGCGGGAGGAGGGGGAGGGAAATGGGAGGCTGGGAGGAAGCAGGGATTTTTTTTTTCAATAAATAAAAAAAAAAAAAGATTTTGTCATTGGTGCCCCAGGGAACCATCGGGCCACCATCTGACATTTTGTCTGTGGCCATAACACAGAAGCCTCACTACTGCTATGCCGGAGTTAGCTGTGCTGTTCCAGCCCCTTGGTGGTCTGCACAGCCCTTGGAGGCAGAGGAATAGGGGTGCAGAGGCACTCCAAACTGTGCTTGCTTCTTAGTGCCAACAAGGTATGAAGCTCAATCCTGACCTTTGTGCTAAGTCACTGGGGGACTCTCTCAAAGCTGTTTTCAGGTGTGTATTACAAGCTTTTCTCCTAGAGAGCACCAGTGTGAACTCAGGATAGTGGGGTGACTTGTGCTCTCACAGGAGTCTCCAGACTCTGGGTACAGCTCACAGACACTCTTGTACCCGTCTGTCCATCACTCCACCTCTTCCCTAGCACCTTATTGCCAGTGTGGACCAACGATGCCCATCTCAGTGTTACCTGAGCTCAGGCTACAGCAGGCTCTCTGAGTCAGACTCCTGAAGCACCAGTCGACACACTGGTTTCAGCAGAGCTGCTTTGGGAAGCATCAGAGACAGCTGAGAGCAGCACCTGCTGCCCCCTGGATGCTCCCTGGGGTAAGGAAATTTCTCATTTTGACATTATGCATTTTCAAGATTGCATGCCCAAGGTGGCTTGTTCCCAGGCCATTTTGTTTCCAAGACAGTTTGCTACCAAAGACCTGGAAAATAAAATGTTTTTCACTGCCCTTCCCCCCACATTTGAATTTTTCAGTTTAGCAAATTCTTAGCATTGGCTTTTTTCCCCCATTTGTTTTGTTTCACAGAGAAATATAGCTATATGACCCATGCTGACCTCTCGTGCCTCAGCCTTCCTCCCAAGACCATCCTTGTGCCTCACCTCCCCCCCAAGGTCATCCTGGTGTCTCAGCCTCCCTCCCAAGGTCATCCTGGAGCCTCAGCCTCCCTTCCAAGATCACCCTTGTGCCTCAGCCTCCCTCCCAAGGTCATCCTGGTGCCTCACTTCCCTCCCAAGGTCATCATTGTGCCTCAGCCTCCCTCCCAAGGTCATCCTGGTGCCTCAGCCTCATTCCCAAGTGCTGGATTCACAAATGGCAGCAAACCCATTGTCTATTCACATGTGACATGGAGTCTTGGATCTTTCCCAAGAAGGAGGCTGTCCCTCTCCTCTGCTCCTCTGAGAGACAGCCCATTACGGCTCTGAGTGCCAGATTGTCATAAAGCTGAACCTTCAGGCTGCCTTCCCAGTGAGCTCCTCGTTCACTCCGCACCATTCAGCTGCACACAGTCACTGTGAGGCCTTTCATGATGGCACACAGCCCCTCTCACATCACAGCACTCTCCAGAGTGACCTCCTCCGGCATACATCTTTAAATGAAGCTTTTGTTGCTGTTATCTAAGTACCAGCAATTTTTATCTTGGGTTTTATGGCCAATGGTGCTGTTTCAGTTAAAGGCTTTTGAAACTCCTCACTAATATCTTCCCCAGAGAAGTGAATTCAGGAAGCAGACCCCTTAACCTGTATGCTTTCCAAAGTCAGAGGGTAAAAGAAATGTCACGCTAGAGCATTGACGGATGGGTGTTGAAGAGATGGCTCAGTGGACAAAGGCCCTCGCTGGACAAGCCTGTTAACCCAAGTTCAGTCCTGGGAATCCACTTTTATGTTGGTTCCCAGTAAACTGACTCTGCAGAGTTGTCCTCTGACCCCCTTCTGCATGCTGAGGCACATGTATACTCACACGCATGATAATAGAAAAGTATCTTCAAATAAGAACTAAATAAGAATAAATAGCCAGGCTGTGGTGGCGCACGCCTTTAATCCGAGCACTCTGGAGGCAGAGGTAGGCGGATCTCTGTGCGTTCAAGGCCAGCCTGGTCTAGAGAGTGAGTTCTAGGACAGGCACCAAAACTATACAGAGAAACCCTGCCTCGAAAAACCAAAACAAAACAAAAAGAATAAGTAAAATAAAATGAAATAAAACAAAGGTCTGACTGTTTAATCGGCTTGTTTTTAATCCCAAGATTGACCTCCTATATAGCATCTCTGTTGGAGTTCATGTCACTCAAACAGGGATGGTGAATTTAAATACATGTTTTTCGCTTGCCAAGATACATCATCAGAATTGCTTACTGGAAACTGCATCTTTATGGGGAGCCACAGCTCTGAAAATCCTGTCTCAAAGAAAAGCACCCAGAACCACACAATGGCACACAGCCCCGGGCTGCTCAAAATGATGGAGATCTGTGCCACTTTGATGACGGAATGTCATCAGGGAATCAGAGAATTCTTGTCTTCCACTTCACGACAATGTGAGCCTGTGGCTAACTGGGGAGAGTAGGTCATTTCCAAGCTTACCCAACCATTTTTATTTAATCCATTGCCTTTTATGTATCTATGTGTATACATGCCTGGGGGGGTGTGGTCACACACATATGTGTGTGTAGAGGCCAGAGGTTTGGTGTCTTCTTCCATCTCTCTCCATTTTGTTTTGAGGCAGGGTCTCTTATTGAACCCAGAACTTTCTGGTTTGGCTAGGCTAGCTGACCAGTGAATCCTAGAGCTCATTCTGTCTCTGCCTCCCCATGTTTAGTTCAGCTAACAGCATTCATTGCAGACTTTGGATGGAGACTCGCTGCTTTGAGGTGGCCCCAGAGGACTGTAGGCTGAAGTAGAAGGAGTGGCGAGCTGATCTTGGCAGTGTCTTGAGGCCTTTTCCAGGAGGCTGCTTTCCTTAGAAAGTAACAGCATTGACATTGCCCCACTTTGAAGGGATGCTCAAATCTGATTCAGCTTGCTCCTATCCAAAGAGCTGAGACTAGCTCTTAGAAGAAACTAGACTAAATTCTTGCTTTTTACCGACCGTACTTTTTAAGGACACACTGAAACATCAGCCGAATTCTGCTGTGAGGCAGAGAGACAAAACAGGAGAAAAACAAATCAAGTTAAAAAAAATCAATTTGAAATTTGGGTGTTTGCTGCTGGACTTGCAGCCTCTGACACATGGAAGCATAAATAGCTTATGGAAAGTAGAAATAAAACCCGGAGCTATCTAAATGTGGATTAGTCCTGCTGCTTTCTGGGTCACCTCTTCTGGATCAGAGATGCTAGCTCAGGGGGATGCAAACAAAATTCAATATTTTCTTGAGACACAGTGAGGACGGCGCTTTCCTCCAGAGAGGAAATAAAATGGTAAAATGGGAACCTGCGCAAATTTGGGGTGGCAAGCACTGTGGGAAGTAAAAGATATTGACCCGGATGAGGAGTTCCGAGCAGGGGTTCAACCTTGGGTCACATGACGTCATTGAGCTTTGTCAGACTCTGGGAAGGAAGACCAAGGGTAACAGTAGCTGCTCTAACTAGCAGCATCTCTCTGAAACCAAGTCAGGTGGAGGGCAGGAAGTCAGCCTGGAAAACAGAGACTACCATGCCCGCCTTAACTGTTTAAGTTTCCCCAGTCTATTGTTCTGAACTGTCTACACTGAAGTCCAGTCTTTCTGCTTGCAAATGCAAAAACAACAAGCAACAATGTAGCTGCAAAGGAGGCCGAGAATCTCAGTCCTCAGGGATTAACACCTCTTTACTCTGATCTACTTCCTGGACCAAGCGGTGCTCGTAAAATAAAGACCACACCTACACTTTACCTATTTATACATTTATTACAATGCCAGGGATTGAACCCAAGTTTTGTGCATACCAGGGAAATGCTGTACCACTAAGCTGTAGCCCCAGTTCGTGCCTCATTGGAACAGTACCAGAGTACTCCTGTCATGGAAGACACAGTTCCTGTTTGAATTTTCTTTTTATTGCCTTTTCACCTTCACACACACACACACACAGCACACAACACACAGACACACATGCACACAACGCACATACACTTGCACACACACACACATATGCATGCAAGCTTGCATGCACACACACACACACACACATCTTGAAGTTAGATTCAAATACAATAATAAAAAGGTTATTAGACATTTACGTGACTTGAAAGGGAAGATGGTAGTATCAATCTCTTTCTTGGACCTTAGTAAAATGGTTCAGGAGAGTTTCTGGGCCCTCAACATGCTATACATGTCGAACTGAAGCTTCAGGACCTCTTTCCTGAGAGCTGGGTATCTACACGGGCAAGCCCTGAGAACTAGCTATCCATGGAAGAACCCAAGAAAAAACCTCCACATGTCTCTTGACTTGAAATCAGTTTTTCATTTTATTATATGATCCGTCCCCCAAAGGCATCAGAAACCATTTTTCAGTTTTTCTGTCTTTGGGGCTACAAGTAGAATGTTGAGAAGCAGCAGTAACTTTAATGAATGAGTCTTTAGAAGGAAGGAGAAACCATAAAACCAATAGCAGTAGAGCAAAATACCAGAGACCCTGGAGTCCTGTAATCTAAATAAATACCACAATAACCACTCTCCAGCTTCCTGTATCTTTGACCCCCTTTGTTCTCTTGGGGATCTTCCTGCTAGTGAGATGGAATCTCTGCGTCAGAAATTGCCTTCCTCCTTAGTTTCTATCTTTAAGTATCTTAAGTATCCAGATTTTATTTTAAACCTTTCTTAAAAAGTGATTTATACTCAATACACCTTCAACAGTAGGACAATGGTGTATACTATGTATTTGTGTGTGTGTGCGTGTGTGCACGCACGCACACACGCACACACACGCATAATTTCAGCCTCTTCATATTATAATCTATCATGAGAGCTGAGATTATTTTTTTGAGTATAAAGCTGACTTCACACCCAGAGTGGCTCCACAGTTAACAATATTGCACTCAGGGAGGCTGAAGAAATGATAAGCACACAGACTTACAGACGTGCATCCACACGACCAGTGAGAAGCACAGGTCTCCCTATGAACACAGCCCCAGGTGCAGTGTAATCAGGCAGTAATGCAGGGGCATTATACTGCACGACACACCAGCTCTGTTGTGGAGAGCAGGAGAGCCGGCGTGTGTTTGTTCCACGTCTCATACCTGTGATAACATGCCTGACAAAAGCCACTTCCGGGAGGAGAGGATCTGGGGGAGAGGGGAGGTTGGAGAGGGAGGACTGGGAGGAGTGGGAGGAGGGAAACTGTGGTCAGGATGCAATGTATAAGAAAAGAATGAAAAAGTGAGTGTGTCTCTGTGCTAAACCCATCATTTCCCAAACCTATCTGAGTGGCAAATTCGCCGACAGCTATTTTGGTCATTTAGGAACAGCATTTTCAGAAAGACACTTGGACAGATGCTGTTAAACAAGTGAAAGAATCCATCCCAAAGGATTTTACATCCTCCCGAAGCCGGTGGTGGTGCTGAGAGACTGTGGCTTCTGGGCCAAAGCTGTGTGATTACAAAGCCCCTAACACTCCACTTTCTTTTTCTTTTTTGTTTTGATATTTTGAGACAGGGTTTCTCTGTGTCCTGGAACTCTCTCTGTAGACCAGGTTGACCTCGAACTCACATAGCTTCACCTGCCTCTGCCTCCCGGACACTCCACTTTCTTAAAGGCTGAAGAACATGCTGGAAACACCCCACTGGAATCACTGCTCAGAGTGTTCGGAAAGAAGAAAAATATTAAAACATTTGTTGTACAAAAAAAAAAAAACCCAAGCAAGGCACAACGTGGCCCGTTCTTTGATCTCTACAGGATATTCCACTCTCAAAATAAAACACTGGTGGAAGCCGGGCGGTAGTGGCGCACGCCTTTAATCCCAGCACTTGGGAGGCAGAGGCAGGCGGATCTCTGGGAGTTTGAGACCAGCCTGGTCTACAAGAGCTAATTCCAGGACAGGAACCAAAAAGCTACAGAGAAACCCTGTCTCAAAAAAAAAAAAAAAGATTTTGCCTCAACCAGAAAATTGCCATGAAAATAAATAACCATCTAGTAACGTATGCTACCAGGCAAACGTGACCTAATACACCACTGTGGTTCCTTACAGCAGAATGTCCCTTTCAGTTCAGACCCTGAGTGTTGAAAAGGACAACATAAGGCATCTTCCCCAATCTCGCTCCATGGAACCCAGAGCTCACGGATTCAGCCAGGCTAGCTGGCCAGGGGCTGAGGATCATCTTGTCTCTACCTCTCCAGTGCTGGGATTACAAGCTGGCTCCTCAAAGTCCTGCTTCTTGGGAGGGTGCTGAGATCTAAGCCCAGGTCTTCACACATCTGTAGCAAGCATTTTATTTATGGAACCATTTCCCCAGTCCTGCCAGGCTTTTATTTTAGGCCTGTAACCCTGGCAGAACGCTTAAGCAATTTGCCATGACACAGGGAAACCTCCAGACAACCCTTCCCAATGACAAAAGCAGATGCAAAAGAAAACCAACTGCCTGGACTTCCACGGACCAAGGTGCACAACCAAGAAAGCAGAGAATTAGTGTTACATTCTCACTGAAAAGCTTAAAGATGCTCAGTGGATGGCCACTGTTTAGCTTAGCTGTTTCTACTTCCTCTGGATTAGACATTTGCTATTTAATAGGCACTTTCCATCTCTGTCACCCAATGTTCTAAAAATAAGACAATGGGGATGGCTTATACTGTAGAAAAGCCACGATAACTCCCAAGTAATAAAAACAGGATCAGTGCTTGTCAAGTTGCTGGGCGATTAAATGTCATTCTACCCCCTGCCCATTCTGCCCCATCAGTTTAATTCCTTCTGAGGACAGATGGAATTTCTTTTGAAAAGGCAAGCCGCTAATATTAGCTCACAAGCCATAGAAGAGCTTAGGGACACAGCGGCCTGCCAGAAATCACTCTGAGCCTCAGGAAGCTCCTCTGTTTCACTGTGGGAAGCCTCTGGTGGTCATATGTTGACTTGAGGGACTCCATACCCCTCCACCACATAGTAGGCTGTGGTCAAGGAACAGGAAACCCCAGCTGCCATCCCAGAGAGATGGTCAGTGGAAGTTGAAGGCGTAAGTCACGAACAATGCCACACCAGTTAATAATTATGATTAATAGGGTGGTATTTATTTAAAGGGGAAAAACTTACAGATCACCGTCTGCACGTTTGGGCGCCATTTGTTGAAATAGGGGCCCACTGAGGCCATGTTCTGCCTCCAGCTCTAAGAGTTTGTGGCAGCAATGCTGTAATTCCACGTTTGAGTCATTTGTTTACATTCTGCTTATGCTACGCTCAGCTCCATGACAAGCCTCGGATAGGAGAGGTGCCCTGGGAGCTCATACGGGTCCTCTCCTTCATGAGCTGCATTGACAGAAAGTGCTTCCTGACCGTTTCTATCCCGGATCACATGAGAAGCCATGACCCCTGTGAGCACCACACGCTCACAGGACAGCTGTGGAGACCCACAGTGGCAGGGGGAGACTCAGAGAGGCTCACAGCCAGAGCGAGGCCTTGACGGAGCAGGGTGGCCAGAACCTGTCAGGGAGCAGGGTGGCCAGCGTCACCAATGCACTGATTTATACACCAATGTGCAACCTCCGTGTCAACAACATGCAGGTATTTTTTGCTTCTGGGAATGTGAAATGCCTGGAAGCAATATCCACTCTCTCTCTCTGGGTATCTAATTAGGTGGAAATTCCTTCGGGTTCAACCAATTAATGCTAGCATTGCATTAGTTATGAGACAAAGCTCCTTCCTGAAAGGATTCTACAACAATCAGGTAAAAAAAAATAACCTCTTATTTTGATTTGCTATACATATGTTATCTTAAAATAGGCACTTTTAAAATGTACTCTATACACATGAAGATGCAATACATACTTTGTGTATTTGTCTTTTACACATATATTTGAACTAAACTGTAATTTAAGGTCTTTAGATGAGACAAGAGGGTGGGGTGTATTTTCTACTGAAAAGATGAATAATTCAAGAGCCGTCTTTTAGGACTACTAATTTAAGCTCATTTCGATTTTGACTTCTACAGGTATGTCACACAAAAATTCTGTTAGAGAATAATCTCTATTTCATCTGGAAAAAAATATACTCAGATTGCTATGATACCAAAGCTCTTCTGAGCTGCAACCAATGGTGATGGGCACTGTACTTGTAGACGGTCTGAATGGCTCTCCAGATTCCCCTCACGGTCCCTGTTCAACCTCCATGTCTTTATGTCTCTTGGAATTGCTCTTTTTTTTTTGTAAATTGAATTTTTAAAGATTCATCCATTGTAAGGTACTGCACTCAATACTCTTAATAGTTCCAATAAAGAGAGCACATTTTCACCTGAAAGATGAAGACATAGTTGCTACTATGTTGTGCAGAAATAGAATAAATCAGCAATCAAGAAAACAATGTCTAATTCCTGGGAATGTTAATCTTCTCAGTTAAACACTAAAAGTGTAAATTCTTAATTAACACAGCTATTTGATCATTTAAGGAGCCCATGGTTTATAGCCAACGTCATTTCCATTAGATGGAAACAACATTACTCCCCTTCCACATTAATCATTGTAACAAGGACACAGTCTTTGGGAGGAAGTGTGTGTCTAGAGGAAAAAATGAGAGACAAGATAAATAAGTTCAAATAAGCTGTGGCCCTGGGGTTTCTAGTATTATTATATTTTATAGTTTATAAAGGTTTTTCCACTCCTTAGTCTATACCATCTTCACTCTTCTATAAGGTAAAATGACTATTGTCCCTCCCTTACAGGTAAGGAAATCATAGCTGAAAGAAATAAGTCATTAAAAAATGTATGAAGGCTGGAGAGACAGCCCAGCAATTCAAGAGTTCTTGCTGCTCTAACAGAGGACCTGAGTGCAGTTCCCAGAATCCTGAGGAGTAGCTCACAACAGCCTGTAAACTCCAGCTCTAGGAGTTCAACACCTTTCGTCTCTGAGGACGCCTATACTCGTGTTTACATAATCCCATGCAGACACACACATACATATAATTAAAACTAAAATAAATCTTAAAAAATAAAATTATATCAAGACAGATTAGAGATAGCCAACAGGCATATGAGAATTGTCTAACATCACTAGCTATCAGAGAAATGCAAATTAAAACCACACTTCAGTTCTGCTCATTCTGGAAACGTAGTCTTTAAGACAACAAGTAACAACAAACGCTGGTGAAGATGTGGCCAGAAGTCCGTATACACTGGGAGGGTATGTAAACTGATACAGCCTCTACAGAAATCCATACGGAGGTTCCTTTAAAACTGAACAGCCCCTTTATACCTCCTGGTATTTACCTAAAAGATTCTAAGTCAACATATCAGAGATACTGCACCTTGATGTCTATTGCTACACTGTTCACAACAGCTAGTGACCTAAGTATCTACCAACAGAGAAATGGGCAAAGAAAGTATGATCCATGAGCTCAACAGGAGGGTATCATCTTAAGTAAATGAAGTCAGAAAGACAAATATTACATGTTCTCTCTCATTTGTGAATCCCAGATTTTATATGAATACAAAAAATTATAAATATAAGTCAGGCGTTGGTGGCGCACACCTTTAATCTGGTCACTCAGGAGGCAGAGGCAGGGGGATCTCTGTGAGTTCGAGACCAACCTGGTTACAGAGTAAGTTGCTGTGAGAAATGCTCTTGAAAGATTTGTCACTCATATTGGTTTTTAAAATGCTGATTGGTCAGTAGCCAAGCAGGAAGTATAGGCAGGGTGAACAGACTACGAGAATTCTGGGAAGAGAAAAGGCAGAGAGTCAGTCACCAGCCAAACAGAGGAAGCAAGATGAGAATGCCTCAATGGTAAAAGGTACCAAGCCACATGGCTAATACAGGCAAGAACTGTGGGTTAATTTAAGTTGTAAGAGCTAGTCAATAAAGAGCCTGAGCTGACAGGTCAACCAGTTTATAATTACTATATACCTCTGTGTGCTTCTTTGGGCCTGAACAGCTGCAGGACCAAGTAGGACAGAAACTTCTGTCTACAGTGAGTTCCAAGACAGCCAGGACTGTTATACAGAGAAATCCTATCTCAAAAAACCAAAGACAAAACTCAAATATATGAAGCATGAAAGTGGATTCTAAATTGTCTAAGGAATCAAAAGAAAACAATGGTCAGAGGGAGAAAGTAGATAATAGGGAATGACGAGGGTAGAACATACTCAAAGGATGTTATTTCCTCGCGTGAAAATGTCCCCATGATACTTACACCCAGCCCTATGCACAGTGACCATATGCCAATAAAATTTTGATTTACATAATTACTATGTCAATCATATTATTAAGAAGTGATGTTCAGGGGCCGGAGAGATGGTTCTACTCCCAGGATATCTGTGCCCTCTTTTGACCTCCCTGGGTACCAGACACACATATGTTGTATATACATACATGTAGGGAAAACAAAATAAATCTAAGTTTTTATTTTTTTTTAAACAAAGCAGCGACATTTGTAAAATACAAGGGAGCAAATATCTTGAGGAAATCTTTGAGTTTTAATTAATAATTAATAATTAAACTTTAGAGGATAATGATCAACTAAGGAAATGGTAAGTATATAGCTATTAATTAACTCTTCCACTGGAATAATTGCTTCTTCTTTTTCGCTAATTTATTTTACTTTTAGAAACCAATTCTCAAAGACAGAAGTCATATAAATTCAATTTTCAGGAAACCAGAGGTAAAAAAAAAGTTTCTTACCATATTATATCATTACTATATCTTTGAAAAGTATAGCATTATGAAAAGCTGTTGAAGGGGAAAATGTTTAGAAATTCATAGAATTTTATTTCCTGAGTATTTTGGAAAAATAAAGCAAAATAATTCAGATTCAGAAAGACAAATAGCGTAAGTCTCTTCTTATATGTAGAAGCTAGACTTGGGGGAGTGGAAAAGAGAAGGGAGACCATCTAGGGAGAGGAAGGGAAATGTCAATGTTGTCAGGGTTTTCTGTCCTGCCTGGTTCCCTCAAAGAAATCACACAAAGGTCTACATTAACTATAAACTGATTGGCCCATTAGTTCAGGCTTCTTATTAATTCTTATAACTTATATTAGCCCATTATTCTTATCTGTGTTAGCCACATGGCTTGGTACCTTTTTCAGTGAGGCAGTCATATCTTGCTTCTTCTGTGGCGGACTCAACTGCCAAAGGAACTTCCCTCTTCCCAGAATTCTCTTGTTGTCGTTGACCCACCTCTACTTCCTGTCCTGTTGTCCCACCTATACTTCCTGCCTGGATACTGGCCAATCAGCATTTATTTAAAATATAATTGGCAGAATACAGACCATGGTCCCACACTTCTTCAAGAATGAGGGATGGGAACTGGCACCAAATATCAAAGAACATTTTATATATATACGAAAATATACTAACCATACCATTTTGTACAATAAAAATATGCTATAAAATATAACAGAATTCAATTGTTATTTTTAACTTCAATCAAAAATTCACAGAATAGAGTCTGGAAAGCAGAAAACTGAGCCTGAGACACAGACAGGAAACAGGATTTCTTATTGGCAAAATCTTAATCTGCAAAGTTACAGAGGCCAGACTGAAGTGAGGAACAACTGTACACAGTGCAAACAGCATGGCAGAGGCACAGAGGTGGGGCTATACCTGTCACTGTGCTCCAGGAACAGTGAGGATCCCTGGGCAGAGCTCAGGGGGCAGGGGGTAAGCCAGGGATAGCTCTGAGGCTGAGGCTAACTCTGGAGGGGGAAGGGCCCATGCATGGCTGTAAAGGGAGGAAGGAAACTGAACCTGGGACCCAGGAACCCTGAAACTGGGTGAGAGCAGGCAGGCAGTGGACAAAAGGTAGCAGGAATGTGTTGAGCAGACAGCAGACTCGTGAAGAAGAACAGACCCCAATTGTTGTAGCAGCTGACACGTTTACCAGGGCCACTCTGACTGAGAACACCAGATAGTTGGTTCTCCAAGAGTTACTGCTACTGCTAACTCCACTGCAGCTGTCTTAAGACTGTGCATATAACCATGTAGCACTAGTAATAAAAACCCAGAGATAGATATTGGGGTTCAACCTGAAGACCAGAAAAGCAAGCAGCCAGCCACTGGCTCTTACCTCTACCTCAGGCCAAAATGGCAATCCTGCCTCCAGGAATCCTCTGAGACTGTGTGTGAGAGCTGTCTCCTCCTGTCTTACATTCCTCTTTTAGTGCTGGGATTAAAGGCATGCACCACTACTGCCTGGTTTCTATGGCAAACTAGTGTGGCTGTTGGGATTAAAGGTGTGTGTCACCCCTGCCTGGTCTGTAAGGCTGACCAGTGCGGCTGCTTTGCACTCTGATCTTCAGGCAAGTGATGTGGGATTCCCCTCTGTATGCCGTGAATACCATTGGTGAATAAAGAAACTGCGTTGGCCTGTTTATAGAGCAGAACTTAGGTAGGCAGGGAAAACTAAACTGAATGCTAGGAGAAAGAAAAGCAGAGTCATAGAGAAGCCATGTAGCCCCACCAGAGCTGGACAGAACTGTAGTAATAAGGAGTGGCGGGCTACGTTCCTGGCGTCTGGGCGCCCGCATGGCTAGCTTTATACCCGAAATAATTACATGGAAACTGTATTCTTTTAAACACTGCCTGGCCCATTAGTTTCAGGCTCTTATTGGCTAGCTCTTACATATTGATCTAACCCATTTTTAATAATCTGTGTAGCACACGAGGTGGCTTACCAGGGAAGATCTTAACCTGTGGCTGTGTCGGGAGGGAGAATCATGGCGACTGCCTGACTCGGCTTCTTTCTCCCAGCATTCTGTTCTGTCTACTCCACCTACCTAATTTTCTGTCCTATCAGGCCAAGCAGTTTTCTTTATTAGTTAACCAATGAAAGCAACAGATAAGCTAAAAGACCCACCTCCATCATTTCCCCTTTTTCTGTTTAAACAAAAAAGAAAGGCTTTAACTTAGTAAAATTACATATAAAGAAACAGTTATCAAGCAAGAATTACAGTTACAATATTTACATCTATTTTATCTTTTATCATAACTAAGGAAAACTATAATTATCTATCCATTGCTGCAGACTGCATTCCTGCCGCCCTGCTCCCAGCCGCCTGGCTAGCTTATGCCCTGAAATAACAACACACAAATTGTATTCATTTAAACATTGCCTGGCCCATTAGCTCTAGCCTCTTCTTGGCTAACTCTCGCACCTGGACTAGCCCATTACTATTTATGTGTATAGCACCCCAAGGTGCGCTTACCGGGAAGATTCTAGCCTACGTCCATCTTGGGTTGGAGCTTCATTGTGTCTGCCCCAGAGAAGAGAGTTATCGAGTCTGAGCTCACTTCCTCTTCCTCCCAGCATTCTGTTCTGTTTACTCCACCTATGTTCTAACATATCAGGGCCAAGCAGTTTCTTTATTAATTAACCAATGACCTTCCTCCATCATTTCCCCTTTTTCTGTTTAAACAAAAAAAGGAAGACTTTAACTTTAACATAACAAAATTACATATAACAAAACAATTGTAAAGAATTACAGTTCCAATATTTACATCTATTTTATCTTTTATCATAACTAAGGAAAACTATAATTATCTATCCATTCTTCAACTCCATCAAAGACTCCAGAAGGATATAATATTACCTAAGTAAACAAGAAATAAGAAACTTCCAAACTCTAGAAATGACAGAGACATCTCGCTGCCTGGACAGTCACCCAAATTTCCTCTGTACCATTGGGGCATCCATCTTCAGCCTACAGGCCCATAGTATCCAGAGACATTTCCATGAAGCAGGAAATTTCAAAGGCAGTTCAGTCACTATCTGCTGTGTCCTGCAGAATGTCTCGCAGACTCCTTCATGAATCAGGAATCCCAAAAGATCATCTCACCTTAGGCAAGTTCAGCAGTCCTCTCTCTGCAGGTTCTTTGTGTCCAGTTCATGCAACAGTCCAGGCAAGAGCAGTTTTCTTGCCCAAATGGCTAACCAACTCCATAAGGATCCTCTTCAATGCTCATCTTCCTCTTGGAGTAGGTTGGTGCTGCCAGGAGCAGACATGTCTCATTGTCATAAACAGCGTTAAGTTGTTAAAACGTTAAATGTCCTATTCTGTAGTCTTTGAAAGATATGAAGAATGTCTATCTAAAATATATCTATGTGCATCTAGAAAATCTAATTAACATAACTACAAGCTTGACTATTATCGATGATTATCCATGAGCAACCTATATACGTTATATTTTAAATGAACTACACAATCACAATACCTTAATCAAGATCAGAAATACATATACATATAACAAGATTGACCTTAAATTTAAATCACTAAAGCAAAATCCATATCAATGTAAATTATTCATACCTATATCATATCCCCCTTTAAATGTAAAAGAACATTTATAAACAATATTTGGGAATATGGGCGCAGTTATTTCTTTCCAAACTACTTCCTGCTGTATAGGGGCGCTGTTAATTAGGTCTTTTATGGTGTAACCTGTCTGTTAGGTTCATCTCAGTCGGCAGTTGAGAACTTTTTGAAGGTGTCCACAGTAACCTTTCAGGAGGGCGTGGTCTATCATACCATATTGGAATAGAAACAATCCACAGGGTCTCATCCTCTGTGAAAACAAAAGAAGAAATTCCTTTCCAAAGCATCATATCCTTAGATCCAAATTCTGAAGTCAAAGTATTTTCAAAATATCTATGTTGGATTAGTTTAGCAGCATTTATAAACAAATATCTTTTAGCAGCTGTTGCTCTTTCCTCAGCATTCAAACAATTCAAAGAGAGCATAATAGCGTACAGTATCAAGATTCTCTGTGTATTTTCCATCTTTGTGCAGCTTTATTTTGACCTCTATTTTGTTTATTTTTACTTTTTGAGACAGGTTCTTTGTATATCTTTTTCCTGGAATAACTCTGTAGACCAGGTGTCCTTGAACTCTCAGAGATCCATCTGTCTCTGCCTCCCAGGCATTGGGATTAAAGGTGTATGCTACCACACCTTGAAGTCACAGAGGTCAATCTCCCTCTGCCTTCCAAGTGTTGGGATTAAAGATGTGTCCTACCACACTCAACTACTGTCTTTATTCCTTTGTTGTTGTTGTTGTTTTTTACTTTAAGAACTTCATGGTGATATGCAAGGTTCTATGGTGATATTCTCTGATCATGGCGAACAATGGGGGCTGATGAGAAGCCAAGGACAATGGCCCTGGGTTTTGATCCTACTTCAAGTTCTGGCTTTGTGGGAGCCTAGCCAGTTTGGATGTTCACCATCCTAGACATGGACGAAGGGGGGAGCACCTTGGACTTTCCACAGGGC
>JABTXL010004573.1:1037984-1053919 GCA_025134845.1 Neodon shergylaensis | reverse complement strand
GGGGGGAGGGGGAGAAGGGTGGAAGGAGGGGGAGGGAAATGGGAGGCAGGGAGGCGGGGGAAACGTTGTTTTTTTTTCTCAATAAAAAATTAATTTAAAAAAGAAAAAAAAATGTGTTTTTAGCAAATACCTAGCTTCCACCATTCCAAAAGTTCTCACCAGAGCATCTGAGACCTGAAAGAGATTTTCTCTTGCTTTTCTGCAACCCTCAGCCTGATGTTCCCATCAATGTGTTTCAAAGGCATCTTGATTTACACCTTTCCTTGTTCTGTTACTTATATAAAACTTCATGAAACCGTTACCACACTGGGACACGGGCTTTGCGGTAGCTTTAATCTGCATTTCCGAATAAACTATCTTTTGTCGCCTTTGAGGTGAGAATTGTTTTCATTGCCGCTAGCCTCAAGAAAGATGAAAACAGCATTCAGCTGGTCCTGGGTGTGATGAAGACTCTAAGATTCTGAAGCAAGTACTTCTAACACAGACCAAGAAGGAACCACTAACATGCAAGGACCACAGGCCAAACTCCAGCTGCCAAACGTTTTCCTCACACCATCCCACACCAGGCCCTTTTGATTCTGGTGCATTCCCAAGCATGCCCACGACACTGGGCTGCAGCCTGTGGGAATGAGGCGGTTCCTTGGATCACGAAGGTGATCATGCAGGCAAGTGGTACGTTTGTGCCTAATTCTGAACATGATTTCATTGGCACTTAAATAAAGATACTGTGTCATGCTGCATGGCTGGACAGGCAAATTAGCAGTATTTGTTTAAGTTAGAATAAAACAAATTTCCTTAGCTAAGCTTTAAAGCCTATCACTTCAGAGCACGGTGAGTGTTTAATTACTGTGTGAAATGCACAAATGTGCCTTCATTAATCACTCTTGAAGCGTCTAAGTGATGAACGAACAATGCTTCCTGTTCTAATTTCCATAAGCAGTTTTCTAATTTGGGGCAGAGTCTTTATGTTTCTATGGTTTTTCTGTAGCTTCCCTTTTTAATTTAATTACATGCGACTACAAAATGCCTCTCTTTTTCTACTACAGAGGGCTGGATTTCTACCTTTCGGCATGTGATTCAGCCCACAATCTGCTGGGTGCCTATAAATAACGCTAATGATATAAGGCAGACACCATGTTATCGTTTTGCTGTTTTTTTTTAAAAAGTCATAGTCGGAAACTACTCTAAACAGAAGGAGAGGAAAAGAATGTGTGTATAGTATTTGGTCCCAGTCCAGCTCCCGTGCTGAGAGAGGATGCACGACATTGTGCTGATGCAAAGGAGAACAGGATGCAGAATAAGGTACCAGCAGCATCGAGAACACACAGGAGAGGACATGTAAACCCCTCCATCCAATGGTGGTCATGGTGGTTGGTGCTGACAGTCAACTTGATGAGATCTAGAACTTTCCCCCCAGAAAATTCTTTAATGTATTCACATGCTTAACTATGTGTCTATAAACACATATTGAATACTTGCCTTCATAGGTAATCCTGCTTCATTCAAGCTAAGGCTGGAGGAGCCTGGCTAAGGTCAACATCAGCAGGTGGCAGAGCTGGGAACAAGGAGAAGCCGTTCCTGGAAAGGAGGCATGGCCACACCCTCCTTCCTAGGCCCCTTCTCCCAACACTCATCTGAGCTGTCTAGGGCTTAATGTGATGAAGTTGTGTATGGACAATACTTAATCAGGTCTGATTCATAAGAGTGGTTTAATGTAAAATATAGATCATTGAGTACTGCTTCTGGGGAAATAGAACTATAACAAAAATAAACTATAACAAAGACCCCTGAACATTGTAAGAAAAATAAACCTCAGAGGAATCTGAAAGCTGACAAGATGGGGCAGACTTGAGGAGTGACACATGGTGAGTTTCCTGGCTTTATATATATCTGATTTAAAACCAAAGGAGGCAGCAGTTCTGAACTACCAATAGGTAAATTTTTGTTTGGTTGATTGGTTGGTTGGTTTGTTGACTGATTGGTTTTTGTTTTGTTTTTTTTTTAATTTACCTAGTGATGTAGGTGGGTCATCTGTCTATCTGTTGCTTTCATTGGTTAATTAATAAAGAAACTGCTTGGCCTTTGATAGGACAGAAAATTAGGTAGGCGGAGTAAACAGAACAGAATGCTGGGAAGAAGCAGATTCAGGCAGTCACCATAGCTCTCCTCTCCGAGATGGATGCAGATTAAGATCTTACCGGTAAGCCACCACCTTGTGGTGCTACACAGATTATTAGATATGGGTTAATCAAGATGTGAGAGTTAGCCAGTAAGAGGCTAGAGCTAATGGGCCAAGCAGTGTTTAAAAGAATACAGTTTCCTTGTAATTATTTCGGGTAAAGCTAGCTGGGTGGCGGGACGCAGCCCCGCTGCTCATATTTCAACAACCTAGTGAAAGCTTGATTTCTATAATTAAAGGAAAGATTATTTAAGTAAAAAAGACAGGAAACTTCAAGGCAGTAATTCTTCTATGCAGCCAAGCATCATGAGATGAGCAGAGGTGGGGGGACAAAAACCAATCAACTTATAATCATTTGCACTGAGAAATGCTGAGGATCTGAGATCCACCTGCAGCAGGTTGAACACCTGATTCACTCACCCCCTGGGGCTGTGGGAGAGAAGACCACATTGAGAGCTGAAATCTTTGCCCTCCGTAGGTCTATCAAAGCCTACTGCCACACACACCAGATTCAGTGGATCCACAGAGGAAGCTTGGACGCCCAGCAGTGGTAAAATATCCCTCTCTCTTTCCCTTTGTGAGAAAGGGCCTGAGCCATTCATCATTGTGTCCAGGTCATGAGGGAGATCCCCTCCTCAGGGTACTTGAGAGACCATGGAGGAGCAGCAAGCGGGCACCCATAAAGTGCTAGTATAGGCCTAGGCAGGAGGCAGAAGTCCCACCCCTGCCCTACAGTGCCCTTCAGTGCCAAGGAACCCTTGTCTGTCACCGCCATAGACACCCAGAGGCCAGCTGCAGTTCTAACTCCATCTGGCATTAACAGCATGGTCCTTCTACTTCCCCCAGAAGAGGAGGCCCTCAAGGAAGATGATGGGTAAATCTGAAAGTTGACGTAAGATTGAGGGTCTGCTAACCGCACTGTAAATTGAGAACATTTCAATCAAAAATTACCAACCATATCATGAGCCGGGAAGATATGAAAAATTATAATCATTTGGTGTAGGAGGGTCTTCTGTCTGTGTGTTACTTTCATTGGTTAAATAAAGAGACTGCTGTGGCCTAGTTGATAAGGCAAACTCAGGTAGACAGGGAAGACAGAACAGAATTCTGGGAGGAAGAAGACAGTGTGGCAGACGCCATGGCTCTACTCTCCCAGACGGATGCTGATTAGACTCATGCCAGTAAGCCACAGTCAAGTGATGATACACATTGATGGAGATGGGTTAAACAAATATGTAAGAGTTAGCCAATAAGAGGTTAGGACTAATGGACCAGGCAGTGTTTAAATGAATACAGTTTCTGTGTAATTATTTCAGGCAGCCAGGAGCCGGGCAGTGGGAACACACACACATATACATGTTCCCACCTCCCCAGAACCCTACCTGCATGTTAGATAACAAAAGTAGTGTAAAGTCCATAGTAATGACCATGATTTTGTATTATATTGCAAAAAAATATTAATACTGAAGCACGGTTTTCAAAGAAATTCTCATTTGGCTTTTTTAAAAATGCTTTTTAAATTGATTATCAAGGTTTGAAGATTTTACTCAAAAGTGAGAATTACAATTTTCCATACCACACGTGCATAAGCTCGGGAGCTGAGCAGCCAAGCATCTCTTTCTAAGCTGAGAGAGAGAGCAGCTTAGCATTCCCTTCTTTAGAGCATTATTTGGTTTCTACTCCGCAGTCCATGTGGCTTTTGACCTGTTCTGTCCTGTGCTGCGGTGGCTTTTCTTTTATTGTTCAGTTTTCTCTCTTGTGATTTTCTGAGGTGGCTTGGGAATGTGTTCTTTGACCGCTAATGAATCAATTGGTTTGTGATGAATATCTGATCACATTCTAAGACTTCCTTCAAGAACTCTAGCCAACTACTTCGGCTTCATTAATCCTAAAAAAGTCCTAGACCTTTGCAAGTGGAGTTTGTAAAAGATAAAAACAAGAATAAGTGTGCAATCTTAGCATGGAATAAGAGATGGGCAGCTCTGAGAGGAATAGCTCAAGTCACAACAGATTCCTGACTGCTTACAGAAGACCCACACACCCAATGCTGTTTTGTTTCGCTTATTTTTCCTGGTTCTAGAAAGATTTGCATGTCTCTAGGGTAGAAAACTGGGCTTTTGTTTGTAAATCTTTGCCACAAAAAGAGAGGAGAGATACCATAGACCTTCTAAGAACGACCAAGGTTTCATCCCTTGGCAGAGTTCTAAAAGAACCAAAAATTTCCTAGGTTAACAAATACCATTGAAGGTTTCTGTGACACGCCCCCTCCCACAATGAAACAGTCTTGACTGAAAGTCCCTGAAGAGAGTCCTTAAGATTGTGATGAGACTGAATAAGCATGGGATAAAACCGGACTCTCTGAACATGGCGGACAATGAGGGCTGATGAGAAGCCAAGGACAATGGCATGGGGTTTTGTTCCTACTTCATGTTCTGGCCTTGTGGGAGCCTAGCCAGTTTGGATGTTCACCTTCCTAGACCAGGATGGAGGGGGGAGGATTTTGGACTTTCCACAGGGCAGGGAACCCTGACTGCTCTTCAGGCTGGAGAGGGAGGGGGAGAGGAGTGGGGGGAGGGGAAAAGGAGTGGGGGGAGGGGGGAGGAGTGGGAGGAGGGGGAGGGAAATGGGAGGCTGGGAGGAGGCGAAAAAAATTTTTTTTAATTTTTTTCAATAAAAAAATAATAAAATGAAAAAAAAAAGATTGTGATGAGATACTGTGGGTAGCTCTTTCCAGTTGATGGCTTCTGGTGGTAGGTGTGGGGGTGGCGAAACTCGATTGTCTTTAAGGGCCTGGCCATTGGGAATTTGACCATGTTCCAATGAGTATATGGGCTACACAAACTGGACTTGATGTGGGGGCACAAGGGTGGGAGGGTAAACCTTGGAGGAATGGGAAGTGAGTGAGATCAGGTGCATTCTATAAAATTCCCAAATAATAGATAAAAACATAATGTTGAAAAAATTTTAAAGAAATGTTTATAGAAACTAACTTCTGCATGGTAACAGCTAAAAATAGCATTAACTATATGTGTTAAAAGTGCAGTTGAATTATAAAAAAAAAATTGGAAGTTGAGACATGTGACATCCAGTACATTAAACTTTCCAGTTCTGCTAAGATATGGATACAAGAGCAAGTTACTTAACTATTCAAAGCCAGCCCTTTCTGTATTATCCACAGGGTAGAGCTGATAGTAAAAGTTATTGTTATAAGAATTAATTAATTTGAATTAATTAATTAATTTGAATATTTTTGAATTAAGAATTAATGAGTACCAAATGTTTACTACCCCACAATAGTGTTTTCATATGATTGCCTCACCTCCAACACAATGAAGGCTGAAATCACCAGAGCTAATGGTTACGCTAAAACTCGAACCCAGAACCTCTGGCTATACAATCACACTGAGAAACGTCATTAACATGGGAAGTATACAAGGTCATAGATACTGAACTCATAGGACCGCACTTGACATACAAAATCCCTCAGGCTCGGTAAAGGTGTGCTAACATCACAGCCAAAGAGCATTGGTAAATAGAAGGATGGGTAAACGAGTATTTTAGGGAACGTTAGGACGTACTTGATGCTGTGGCTAAGCACTGGCTCCAGTAACTGAATGACATGTAATGACGCTTGGTTTTGAAACCAGAGATTCTAATATGACCCATCTACTTCTGAGGGGGTGGTCTGAGTCGGGCATGGTGGCTTGTGCCTGTAATCTCAACCCCCAAGAGACTGGGGCGGTAGGATGACTGTGAGTTCCAGGTCAGCCTAGACGACAGAATGAGACCTTGCTGAAAACAGTGGGCAGTCTATGAATGTAAATTCAATTAAGAAGTGTTCACATTAGACCTAATAGAATCATCAGTGCTCCCAAAGGTGGCCTTGGCATTATCAGTGGGTGCAGGGCAAAGCTCTCGGCTCTTCTCACCCGCCAGGGCAGTGTGACAACTCTCAGAATGGCAAGGTTTCCTAAAACCCACCCACAATGCAAAGAACATCCTCCTATTTTTGCCTTTATGAAATAAAATTTAATTTTGCTTCTCAAATTATAATGAGGTCATATAGGTGAAAGGATGGCCAACTCCATAAGTCCATTCCTTCAAACTCCATAATGAAATGTTTCCAACGAGCTTTAGCAACAACATATTGAGAAATAAATATGTGTATATGTAACACACATATATACACTATTTCCACATGGCTTTGATCATTTGCGAATCAATATCAAAAGAAAAGCTTCTTTCTTCTCATTCTTCTTCCTATTTCAGTGTGTACCACCCCCTATTAGTAAATGCCATTCTTATGCCATCCACAGAGTAATATTGGAGATGGGCTGGTCAAATGATCCATTTTAAAACTGGCATTCAAGGAAGTGGTGTGTGTGTGTGTGTGTGTGTGTGTGTGTGTGTGTGTGTCTTGCTTACGGCTGTGTGGCTGCCTAGTGGTAGAACCAAGACTCAGTGTTTTCAGTTGGGAATTTTCCAGTCGTGTGAAAAGAAGCACATCCCTGGGAAGATTGCAGAATACTGCAAATATCCATTTTTATAATCCCTAACTTCTCAATACTGTCTATGATTTTAAATGCCCGTAATATTTTTTTCTAAGGCCAAATTCATGTGATGCTTTCCCCATTTAGCTTTTGTTTTGTTTTTTAAGAGAAGAGGCTTGGAATAATTGTTCAGCAGAAAAGAGTGCTTGCTTCAAAATCACAAGGACTTGACTTTAAACCCCCAGCATCCACATAAAAAATCAGGTGCTGCTTTGAGTGCCTGTGACCCCAGTGCTGTGGGGGACAGAGACAAGAGGTAGCTTGGCACTTGCTACCACTAGCCTAGCTTCAGGTCCAGTCAGAGACTCTGTTTCAAGAGAACGAGGCAGGAGTGATAAGCAAGGCACTCTACGTCCTCCTGTGGCATCAGAGTGTGCACAGACATACATTCATCACAGACAGAAAGATGGCAGACAACACACACACACATTCGCCAAAATGCTATTTAATCACAACTGAGTTAGTATATACAAACCAACACATTCTGGGGAGCTTCTTTAATTACCGCTCTGAATATGTAGATGTTTGGGTGAGGACTTTGTGAACTTGGTAACTGCTGAGAGCTTGTGTGAGCTCAAAATCAACCTCTCAGATTTCCTTTGCACCTTGCAGTTGTGTACAGACTAATATGAGCCACAATGAACAAGTCTGAATTTAACCTTATTCAATAGTCTGTGGGGCTATCTATCTTTAAGGCTGTTGTAATAAAAATCTCAAGCCCACACGGGTCTGGTTTTCACATGTGTAAGAGTTCTTCCCTTAGTATAAATAGAGATTGGTGAAGAAGGGCAGGATTCATTGGGGAGGAAATTGTGTGCAGGAATCACCCCAGCACATAAAGGATTCTCTTGCCCACCACAAAACCTACCTGAAGGAGTCTGCTCCCTGGGATGAAAGGGAACACAGGGAATAATAAGTCAATTGAAATGACTTCTCATTCCAACAGAGCAGAATGTAGTTTCCAAAAATGGCCTCCCAGTATTTCTGGTCTCCAATGTTCCTGCTGAAATATGCATGGGGCTGTCCAGATGAACAAAATGCACAGAATTCGCTGTGCAGTTTCCTGTTAGGTCGCCTAAGCAAAAAATCTAGCAAAGGAGATCCTGCCTTCTCTCCGTCCCTTTCAGTGTCTCTGCCTCCAAGGTACCTACTCACCCATAGCAGAGAAACAGTTAGAAAGCCCAACTGGAGTATTTAGGTTATCTTCTAGGATGCATTAGCACCAGAAGTAAGGCTGAGAGTGAACGGAACAAGTCATTTTTGGTGGTGTTTTAGATGCTGAGCTGGGAGCAATGCCTGTTATGACTGAATCCCTCTGAGTCTGGATTCCACAGGCTGAATCCTACCTGCCATTCTGGTGGCTTTGAAAGGTAGAGCCAGAGACCCACACTGGAGCATCGGACTAAGCTCCCAAAGTCCCAATGAGGAGCAGAAAAGAGGGAGAACATGAGCATGGAAGTCGGGACCACGAGAGGTGCGCCCATCCACCGAGACAGTGGGGCTGATCTATTGGGAGCTAACCAAGGCCAGCTGGACTGTGACTGAAAAAGCATGGGATAAAACTGGACTCTCTGAACATGGCGGACAATGAGGGCTGATGAGAAGCCAAGGACAATGGCATGGGGTTTTGTTCCTACTTCATGTTCTGGCTTTGTGGGAGCCTAGCCAGTTTGGATGTTCACCTTCCTAGACCTGGATGGAGGGGAGAAGACCCTGGACTTTCCACAGGGCAGGGAACCCTGACTGCTCTTCAGACTGGAGAGGGAGGGGGAGAGGAGTGGGGGGAGGGGGAGAGGGGCGGGAGGAGGGGGAGGGAAATGGGAGGCTGGGAGGAAGCAGGGATTTTTTTTTTCAATAAATAATAATAAAAAAAAAGAAAGGTAGAGCCTTTGGGGTCTGATCAGGTCCTGAGGGAGGAACACGAGGATGAGTTTGGTGACCACAGTAAAGAAGCCTGAGAGACCGCTCCTGCTCTTTCACTGTGTGAAGATGTAAGAAGCTAGTGTTCTGAAAGCTGGGGACAGCGCCCACCATCACTCAATCATACTGGCCCCAGATCACAGGTTTTTCAACTCTCAAATATATAGTGTTTTCCAACCGCCACAGGTGTGACAATTTGCTATCAAAGTGCAAATGGACTTACCTCCTGCCCATACTTAGCAAACAGCACATAACATTCTAGGCTGAGGCACCCATGGGAATCTGGAAACGCCACTGGGGAATGCTGCAGAGCCGTGACAGTTAATCCTCCTGGTCAGTTTGATAAGATTTGGAGTCACCTAGGAGACACACCCCTGGGTGTCTACGATGGCATCTCCAGAGGTGTATGACCAAGGAGGGAAGACCTACCCTGAATGTGGGCAGCACTATCTCACAGGTGGGGGTCCTAATGAGCTGAACACAGTGTTCATTTCTCCGTTCCCAACTGCAGATGGACTGTGACCAGCCACCCCACACTTCTGCCGTCGAGACAAACCTGTCCTTCCTGGTGTGGCTTTGGTCAGGTGTTTGTCACAGCAATCAGGAAAGTTATTAATAAACACGCCATTTGTATTGTTTAAATGCCAAGCCGCAAAGGAGAAAGGCAGGAGACAGGGGAGGAGTCTGCTGCACCCTGCTGTGGAGTGGCCCTCTGCCTAGGATACTGAGAACCCACTGAGGGAAGCCATGTGCAGATCAGTAGGGAATGGGTCCAGAGCTGAGTCATAGCTAATAGTCATTAGCTCTTCCTCTCTTTAGGGCCTGAGGAGACCCAGGGTTCTACAGGACTGAGTGAGCGGAGGAAGAAGTATTTCTGAAAGTCCAGGACACATGAGTCACATCACTTCAGGGCTTGAGACACTCGCAGGATAAGGGAGGGGACCATTTCACAGTGTGAGCTGTGAGCTGTGGAATCAAGCTGGCTCCTTCCAGAACTCCCGCCCACAGAGGCAGGGAACTGATTTGCACTTTCCTTTGTTTTTAAAACACTAAATTAGAGGCCATAACAAAATACCCAAACTCTATGAGAATAATTTTCCAAGCGAAAATAGTCACGATGATTCTTTGGTGTCAAACTCTACCTTTCTCGTGTTTTCCTTTCTTCCTCCCCAATTAGCCAAGTTAGATTTAAATATTTATGATGCTGCTTCTTGAGATTGCACACACATCTGCCAAGAAGAAAGTTAGAAAATGAGGCAGAAATATGCCACTGAGCTCTGTCTGCACCTCCCAGGGTACGAGGGACTGGAGGAGAGCCCAGCTCTGAAACTGGGGATCAAAAATTGGCTAAACATTTTTATGGCTTATTTGACAAAACTGTCTAAAAAATTATAGCTTATTTTATCCAGCTAAATTCAGACAAAATTTAAACACAATGTGAGAGCCCAGAAAGAAAGCATTTTCCAAAATAAACAGAGTATTCGTGGCTGAGAAACGAGGCCAGCGAGCATGTTTCTGATCACACGGGGAAGGAAGGGACGTGAGAATCAGCAAGCTAACGGCATACCCAAAACTGGACCACAGTATTTCTGCCTCTGATATTTGTTTCTGTACCTAGACAATTGTAAAAGGTGATCGGTGCAGGCTGAGCCTATCTTAGCAGCCTATGAAAGTCAAGAGTGTGACGGTCACCACTGCTGTGGCAGGGATTGTTCAACATGAACTGCTTTTCTGGGTCGGGGTTGGGTTCTTGAGTGGCAGGGCTATAAATATCTTTTCTCAATACACCTGTTTGACTCTTCATAGTGATGAGGTATAAATCCAGAGAACCTCTCAGCTGCCGTTCAGGCAGCTCCACATCTGACCCAGCAGTTGAGCAGGTAGGAGTCTTTCTCATGCTGTAAATGACTACAGGGGAAATACAGCTAGGGGTCTATGGGCTCAACTTCCTGGGTACAGGCACACACAGACACACACAGAGATATACACACAGACACAGAAACACACACAGACACACAGAGACACAAACACACAGACACACACAGAGACACACACATAGACACACACACAGACACACACAGAGACACAAACACACAGACACACAGAGATATACACACAGACTCAGAAACACACAGACACACACACACATAAACACACACACAGACACACACAAGACACACACAGAGACCCACACACACAGACACACACAGAGACACAAACACACAGACACACAGAGAGACACAAACACACAGACACACACACATACACACAGATACACACACAAGACACAGACACACACACAGAGACACACAAGACACATACACACAGACACACACAGAGACACAGACACACACACAGACACATACACACAGACACACACAGACATATACACACAGAGAGACACACAGACACACACATACACAGAGACACACACACACAGAGCCACACAGACACGCACACACAGACACACATAGACACAGAGAAACACAGATACTAAGACACACAGACACACACATACACACAGAGAGAGACATAGATACACACAGAGACACACACAGACACAGAAACACACACACATACACACACATAAACACGTACACACCACAGACACACACACATACACAGACCACACACAGACACACACACAGAGACAACACACACACATATACACACACAGACACACACACACTCTCTCCAAACGTTATAGAAGTGTCTTAGTTAAGATTTCTGTTATTGTAATAAAACAAGAAAGGTCACATCTCTCAGTTACAGTCCATCACTGAGGGATGATGTCAGGGCAGGAACCCAAGCAGGACCTTGGAGGTGGGAACTGAAGAGGATGCCAAGGAGCACTGCTGCTTACTGACTTTCTCCTCCTGACTTGCTCAGTTTGTTTCCTCATATACCCCAAGACCACATGCCTAAGGGTGGCACTGCTTACAGTGGGCTGGGCCCTCTCACATCAATCATCCATAAAGAAAATGCCCCACAATTTGCCTATGCAGGCCAATGGAGACTTTCTTGGTTCAGAGTCCTTCACAGACGACCCTACATCGTTTCTCCTGGCATAAAACTAGTCAGCATAGATTGCATATACATACACAGAGAGAGAGAGAGAGTTAGAGAGAGTCAGACACAGAGACAGACATAGACACATCCAGGACACACAAAAATATACATACATATACATATACACCCCTCTTACACATATATACTCCACATACATATACAAACACATTTATGCATATATACATAAAACGTGCACACAAATGCCCACATGTACATACAAACAGGCACATACAGACACACCCAACACACAACTACACACACATACCTGCCCACATATATACACATGGCCACAAATACACACACAAATGCATACATACAAGCACACACACAAAGGTGACAGTAAAACCTATAGACTCACAAATATGCAATATATTCACACATGTACCAAGGACACACACAAAGATATATACACAGGCATTTTCATACAATCCAGGCATACACAGACAGTATAAATACAGACAAGTAGGCACACTTGCAGGTAAAAACATCATATAACAAATAATAACACATAGATATGTGCTCACACCTATAGACAGAAACAGTGATTCTTATATGCATATCCCTCCAGTCATGTATAGATAGGACAGATATGAACACCCAGAGACACGTGCACACCAGACACCGGCAATGAGTCTGGTCAACAGTGGGGTGAATGGGCATAGAAGCCCCTCCCCTGTGACAGACTCTACCGACTACAGACTACTGCCATCCCACAAAGATAGAAAAAAGCTTCTGACATCATCACTCATTATTTCCACTCCAAAAGCTACGTCAGTGCAGTTAGGGCGTGCGGTCGTTCCTCTTAGTTTGATGCGGAGTACAGTTATATTTCAATCCTAAAGATTTATTTGGCAAACTCTAAGCTCTAGCTGTCTGTCTCCAATTTATCAATCTAAGGAAAACTGTTGACATTAAGTCTCCCCTTTCCCGCCTAGATGAAGACACCAAGCTGACAATGACAACAGTTGAGTCTCCACTTACTAGATTCCCCCCAAAACCCAACCTTCTGGAGATTCATGACCCTACATAGATGTCAGGTGCCATCATTAAAAAAGGGACTGCCCAGCATGAGGCAAGGAACCAGAACATAGTCAGATCTACACTTCAGGAACCTGCTCTCCTATGTTTTTCTCTGTCCTGAGACAGTTCAGACACCGCTTCCCTCCACTTAGAATCCAAGGGTGAAGCCTGGAAACAGAGCTAAGTGCACAGCTACCTGATACTACCATGTGTGCGTGCTTGCTGCAGCTGAAGAGTCGGTGACTTTGAGCAAATGAATCATGAGGATTTCAGACCTCCGACTCACCCTTGAAGACCCACTTTTCTCCAAGCAATCTTGTGGGCCACACCACACAACTCCACCTCCACTGTGCACCTCTTCTAAGTATCTCAAACATCTCAGTTTTATTGCCATCTTTAACTTATTGTTTCCTATCTGGTTAGGTGGTTAGAGTCTGTTTGATTAACTGTTAATTTGTTGCTTATTTGCTTGTTTGTTTGGATTGGTGGTTGGTTGGTTGGTTGGTTGACTATTGGTTAGCTGGCTGTTTGTTGTGTTGGTTGTTTATTTGTTTGGTTTATTGGTTCCTTGTTTCATTGGTTACCTGCTTGTTTGATTGCTTGGTTAGCTGGTTGCTTGTTGGTTGTGTTGGCTAGCTGCTTGCTTGTTTGGTTGGTTGGATACTAGGTTTTGTTATTGTTACTGTTGTTTTCCATAACACTTCAGAATGTACTCTATATTAAAATTTTTATCCCCGGGAACACTCAGGAACGTCAATAGAAATGTGAGGGGTTAAGAAAACAATTAGTGACCAGGACTGTGTGATTTGGGAGCCCTGGTGTAGGCTCATATGAGACTTTCCCCTGAGGTAATTTTCTACCCCTGATAATGGTGACACATGGCAACATGGGCTTAAGGTGGTGATTTTTGATTTTGAATACTGAAGAGTGTGTCATGTAGTTTGTCAAAACTGACACTGGTGGGAAATGGTTTTGTTGTGGTGGTTGCGGTGGTTGTTTTTAAATGAGGGTACAGGGTTTTTAGTCTGAGATTCTATCCTGACATCCACTGTTCTTTGTTCCTACTTATTCTATCATGAGGATAATGATTTATTTGCTCAGGGGAGTCAACATGTTTAAGAGTCATTTCTTGTTTTCATTATTGGAAAAAAGCTATTAAAGAATGCTAAGTATTTTAATGACTGGCAAGCCACCATCTGTCACCTGATTGCACAACCCTTTCTTGACAGTTATGAGAAATATGTTCAGGCCTCCAATTGTATGAGGTCAGATAGGACATTTATGAGTTAAGTTACTTGCTGCATGAACCACAGAACACAGCAATCTAAATTTCTTCCAGGCACTTAAGCAAATTCCCATCTGATCCTCACAGCGGTGTCTCTGCCGCTGTCCACGGAAAATGAAACAGGGAGGGGTTGTGACTGAGTCACGGGGCCAGGTTCATTAAATGATTGGGGAACTCTGAAGCCATCATCTTTACCCTTGCTAATACTATCAATGGTGACTCAAATTATCATGCAATTAGCCTTTATAATCTTACATAATTACCCCCTTTTTCCAGAGGCCAAATTTCTTCTGTGAGAGGCACCACCATATATACAATGATGATTAGAGAATTAAAAGCAGATAGAATCCAGAGTATTCTCCCCTGACGTTTTGCATGTCTGCTTTGGGGGACACCAGAACTTGATCTCTCTGAGTCAATCTTGAGCTGTTTGTGAGTATGTGGTGGGAGTGGGAGAGTACATGCATCCTTGTGCATAAGTTTGTCCAGAAGTCTAAGTCAGGTATCTTCCTCAATTGCTCTCCATTTCACTTTGTTCAGACAGGGTCTCTCTGTAATGGTCTGTCCTGTCCCTTTAAAAGACAAGCCATGCCCACTCCTTCCCCAATCCACCACTGAGGCAAGCTGATCTTCAGCTTCCAGCCTGAGTACCTTCTTTTCCATCTCTCTCAAAGAGGCAGCTTCTGTCTCTCCCTTATCCCCACTTCTTCCCTTCCCCACCTCTCTCTCTCTCTCTCTCTCTCTCTCTCTCTCTCTCTCTCTCTCTCCTCTTTCCCCTTCTCCTCTTCCCTTCCATAATCCACTAAATAAATATCCAACTTCACTCTGCGTGGCATGTCTATCTGTCTCAGTCTCTCACCTGCCACACAGCTTCCTGCCTGGGACCTGGCTGCCTTTGTGGTCTGCCATGGTCCTGTGGTGTGGTCTCATGGCCCACTGCTGCCACACAGGGACCTACAGCATTTTACTTAAACCATAACACTCTCAATGAACTAGGAACTCATCATTTGAGCTAGGCTGTCTGGTCAAAGAACCTCAGGGACCCTCCTTACTCTTCCTTAATCCTGCCCTGGTATTACAGGGCTAAACACCACACTGTTCTTTTCTGTGTGCTCTGGGAATTCCTTAGGTCTTCATGCTTGCGCACCAAGCACACTCCCCACTGAGCAATCTCTTAAACTTCTGGCTTGGTGTATGTCATTGAGTATAAATATTTTTTAAAAAAGAATTCCTTATTTCACTAGAGCAAATTACAAAACAAAGAAATACTTATCTGGGTTAACTAGGTTAGGTTATTGCTGCTCCAAGATTTTTCTTTTTCTTATGAATATAAATAAGCAAAACAGTAGTCCTGCTTAGAAATATAAGCTTACGGGTGTTCCTTGCCTTACAGTGGGGTTTATGTCTTGATGAAGCCATCATGAGTTGAAAATGTTAGTCAACTGCAAGCAATGTAACCACCCAGCTGGCCTCCTCAGGGCCCTGGGCTCACACCACCACTGAGCACTGTGGCAAAACACTGTACTGAGGTTTGGTGAATTATCATTGTGAAGCATCGCAGGGTTTCACGACAATCCAGGGAGCACCCAGCAAGGCAAAGTTTCTTTACCGCTGTTCTTTGGTTATAACTAGAAAAGGGAAGGGAAGTAGAAAACGTGTTATGGTGTTGTGCATATTTATGTTTGTGTTTCTCTCTCTCTCTCTCTGTGTGTGTGTGTGTGTGTGTTTTAAGAGTAAGAGTTTTAAAAAGGAATGGTAGGCAGGCTTAGCTCAGATGACCATAAGTTTCCTTCTAAATGATAAATTCCATGTGTTTATCAGGGTAAGACTTAGACATGTCAAAGGTGAAGAACCAAACAAAACAAGAAAGAAAGAAAGAAAGAAAGAAAGAAAGAAAGAAAGAAAGAAAGAA